>WEIU01005630.1:245-73458 GCA_013389925.1 Aegithalos caudatus | reverse complement strand
AAAAAAAAAAAAAAAAAAAAAGATTCTTCAATTAAAGAGCAAGACTAAAGCATGGGGCCTTGCAAGAACACGGGTAAAAAAGTTGTGGGATTTGTTTTCAAAATCCTTTGAACCAGAAAAAAAAGATTCTTTACTAAACACATTTTCTTATTCTATTTTGCATTGTAAAAAAATTACTCTCAGAAACTGGGGCCCCCTGAGGTTCACAATATGCTTGATGCCAGTAAGACATGTGGGGAATTCCATGTCTAAATTCAGGTCAACTTGGGGTCCCATCACACAATGTAACACAGAATAAATAACTGCAGGAGGCTTTTCAATACTGGTGTTGCACACACTGTCATGCTTTCCACATTTGCAAATCATCTAGTATTGTTTTGAGCCCTTCATGGAAATGTGTTTGGTATTACCAGAAGAAAAATTAGACACTACTAACGTGGTAAAAAAAACCCAAGACAGGCAAAGGGATCCAACATTCAAGGACTTTACAGTTTTTTGGATCAGATACCTGTGAGACCAACATGACTGAACCAAACAAAACCCCAGGGAGCTGAAATACTGTCCTTAGAGCAGGGGAAATGAGTTACAGGACCAGTAGTTCTGATAGGGACCTCATAAAAGTCCTTTCACCCTTATCAAAAGAAGTTTGTAAAGGCTGATTTTGTAAATTATTTCATGATAATTGAAAAGAAAAAGGTTAAACTATTTTAGAGCTGTTTCAACAATTTAATCAAAACATTATGTAGCTGCATGTCCTAGATTTCCAAGAAACCAGGTCTAGAAGTTTTAAAGGAAAACGAAGTAGAATTATAGACTTATTGTTCTGTTGGATGAGAATCCAACCTTATGTTTGTTTGAAGAATAGCAAAAAAAATCTTCTGCAAGAGTAAATTATACTCAGTAGTTTCTTACTATATCAAAACCCATGGCTTCTATCAATAATGAAACAAAAATCACATCTACGATTATGATATTAACTTTCCATTTCTATTTTTCTAATTATTTCATGGGGTTACTGTTATAAAAAGTATACTATTGCAATTTACTTACGTTAAAACATGGAAAAAAATAAAAAACCCCTCTTATTTTACATTCACTGACTTCATTTCCACAGTCCTCTTCTCCCACCCACCTTTTAAAAGTCACCAGTCACAGAAAAACAGCCCTACAGACTCTATTGTTCCACAATCAGATACAATACAAATCAACAGAAAATAACTGCAAGCATGTCAGTAAATATTCAGCAAGGCTGGATATGGTTTTGATAATACAGACATTTCTATAAATACTTTCTGAGCTGCACTAAATTTAACCTTAATGCATTGCTAAATTTATGATGTTTTTAATGTTCATGTTCATCCCATCCATGTCACACACTGACTCTTTATTTGACATGGGATGTATGGATGAGAACTTTATAAAAATACATTTTCAGGAAAGATATGAAGTGCTGTGGCAAACATGGAGAAAATGCAAAGCATTTCATTTGTTGCTAGGAGGTTTCTGCAGCTCTTCCCATAAACAGCAAAAACTTGGGAAAGAATAGAAAGAATATTCCATTTCTCAGTTTTGAGCAGAAAATGTAAACTTTCTTCTTTAAAATCTACTTACTCAGTTGCTGTAAGATACAACATTTAAATATTGTGATTTTGACAATTTTTGTTTTGCAATCTATGCACTTACCTCCCCCCCCCATCTAGGTACTACAGGCATCATAGAAAATTATATGCACACACTGAGGAAGAAATAAAATTCAACCTCCTACTGGGATGTTCCTGACAGTAAAATTTCAGCATAAATATTAAAAAAGTGACATTAGCCTGCAGCTTACTAGGCCAACATCCCTAAGGAATTGCACTTGATTTTTCAAGGGATTTAACACCAAATCCTTCATTGTTCACATAATTGTTTTGCTGCACTACTACATATTTTTCAGTAACTACAGCATTTTAGTCAAGGATAGATTGTGCTCTGCATGCAAAGTACACCCATCAGAGGAAATCTAAATGTTGCTATGGAGAAGAAAGTCATAAAACATAGATGAGAACAACAATTCTAGTTCTCTCTTTAAAAAGAGTTCCTGTAGATGACAGAAAGAAAAGAATTTACCTCCTGTGAAATATGAAAAAAGAGAACACACAGGAACTGTAAAGGCATTGGATTGGAATTAAGAAACTGAAAAATAAAAAATCACATACACTTAAGAACTTTTTAACAAAATGGCTCCACATTTTGTGGCTCAACAAATGAAGATTTTAAAATATATTAACTGCTTATCAATGCAAATAACTGAAGAATTCCTAAAGAAGTCTAGTAATCTTGTTTTTAAAATGACAGTCAGCACAAAAAAAGGATCTAAATATTCTCAACTTTTAAAACACTTAAATCCTACCTGTCTGCATCAGCCCTCTGAGCTTCATGTGGAAATTAACAGAAAAGAAATCCATACTCATATATTCTGTGAGGCTGTGCCTGTGATTCTTTTATTTGTATAAACTAACTGTTCTCTCTTTTTAATGAATGCAAAATATTTACAGGAAAGATTATACTTAAATTAAACCACGTGATTTCTTTAAGCACAAAGTTTGGTTAGGAACTTTATTAATAATTTTTAAATAATTCTGCTAGTTGTATGGATAAGCCACATGACTACAAATCAACCAGACACTCCATAAGCAATCCACATGACCAAAATTTTGGCCTCATGCTTGTGTGTAAAGGGAGCAAATCTTATTTTCATCATTACACCAATAACTAAATATTCCTAAGCATGAAATATTTATCCATAGTTAATTCTGCTTATATATGCAAACATATATTCTGTATAAACATTATTTATATTTCCCTATAGAAATCATTGATACAATTATTTTCTTGTCTGCTATATAGTAGATATATCCTTCCTAATTAAATCCTGTACAATTATTCATTATGGAATTGAAAAAAATTTCAAAATATATACAACACTAAACAAAATTAATGGTTGTAAGATACACATTACTGATAGTAAGGCATACAATTCACATTAAAATTTGTGTATCTAGTCTTTTTATCACTGACAAAAAAGGAAAGGGAGGAGGAGAAGGAACGAAAAAAGGATCAACCTCAGAAGACAGGTGCATACACACACCCTCATTCATTTGGTCACCTCACATAAATGCTCTTCCACATTTGGAAAAAGGGCATGTTTTTTGACAGTCCTCCTAGAAACAAAAAATCATCTCTTGATGATAAATCCTCTTAGGAGTCAATCACACATCCTCTTTCCCTTACAGTAAAATCAGCTCTCAAAGCCAACCCAAGCAAGAGCCTCACACAGTAACTATTACAGTCAATGAGTATCCTGCAATGAGTTTAGTGAGGCTTTGATCTTGCATTAAATCTTGTATTAAATTTTGATCTTGTATTAAATCTTACTTGCTCTATATCAATGTCAGATGAACATCTAAAGATAACTCCTTTCTGAAGATAGATGAAAGTGTGTTTGATCTAATGAATGTGTAAAGCAAGCCAGAATGTCTTCTAAAAATCAGATTTCCTAATTGTGTTTGTAATTTTTAGCATGTTACTCTCATTGTACTAAATGGGATTGTACTTCTAGAAGAGATGTGTTGCTCTGTAGTCTGTTTTGCAATCATCCAACACAGCCTAAGAAGGGAATGGCTAGAAGAACATGCATAATTGAGTTATCCCAAACCATTGGTTTTTCTCCATCTTTTCCTCACCAAGTAATCCCATTTCTGCTGTGCCCAGAGCACTGCTCAGCCAGAGGCAGTGGAAGCTGTGTCCAGGCTCATTCTCCATTCCATTGCTCCCTGTCCCTCTTCCCTAGTGCCACAAACAATCTGGGATTTTGGGGCTCCTCTCCCCTTTGCTGCAGGGGAGGTCACAGCCCCACAGGAGTGGGGGAAGGTTTCTGCCACAGCAGAAGGTTTGTATCCCCAACTTGGAAAGTTGCAATTAAGCACAGCTCATACCAGACAGTTTTACCTCTGGATCTTGCATTTAATAAAGAATCTTTTGCTGGCATTTGTGTGCAAAGAGCATCATTTCAAGTTCCCAGCATTTTGGACCATGACCACAAAACGTGCAGTGAAGAATCAGACAGGAATTAACTCATGTACAATTCCCTGTAGAAGCAACAATTTTCATATTTCCAGAGGACTCTATTTACAGGTATGAAGACAAAACTGAGCCATTATAAAGTTCACACATAATTTTGTATCAAGGATTCAGGGTTAAGAATAAAAATATTTGTATTCTGTTAAAAAACTGCCCTGACATCAGACAGGACTTATTTACAATATTTAATTCAAGATGATTTTTCTTACCATTGTCTTCATTTAAGCTTCTTGTTGTGGCAGTTGGTTTGGGTTTTGCATTTTTTTTCTTTCGTTTTTTGGGGCTTTTTGGTTGGTTTTTTTTGTTTTTTTTGGTGGGGGGGGTTGTTTTTGTTTTGGGGTTTTTTGGGGGACTTTTTTTGTTTGGTTTTTTTTTTAACTTTATGATGTAATCAGTGAACTTGTAATTGAAAAATACAAGCTTAATCTAATAACAGGACAAAATAAGGCACCTGCAAAACTACTGTGAAATATTTAGCACACCACACACAGGAAAAAAAAATAGAAAAGTAACAGATTGATTTCAAATGTCTAAAATTCAGCATACAAGAACATGACCAGAAAAATCAGGAATGGAGAAAAAAATCATCACTGAGAATCTTATCAATAAGACTGTTATGCTATTAAAGTAACCTATCTGCTTTTGCTAACTAGAGGACTGAATTAATCTTGTAAAAAATGAATCTGTGCTGCAAAAGATTCTAGGAATATCAAAGCGAGGGAAAATGGAATTGGTTTTGGAGGAGGGAAGGTTGTAATTAATGGGACTTTTTCACTTACTTCCTTCAAGTCCTTCCAAAAATATTTTGAAATTAACTTCTTGATTCTAGAAGTTTGATGCAAAGACTGGAACCAGTCCAAGGCTCTAAGTGCTGGAACCAATTATCTTTTAGAATTAGAATACTGGACATTTTTAGAGGGAACAATCTGCTTAGCTGCCTGACAAATACATTCAGAATAATTCTTGTATTTTATTGGGTATTTTTCCTCCAGCATTAATCGCTTCTGAATGAGCAGAAATTTTGTACAGATTTTGTGTTCATCTGGCACAAAACACCTTGAGGGCAATGCCAGTGAGCACTGGCCCAGAGCTGCTCTGTGTGGAGCAGGGGGCTGGGGGCACAACAGGGCAGACACCAGACACTCACAAGATCATTTCAGCTGATAAACAACAAGAGATGATTCCAAAGGAAGAAAGGCTGCACAAAAATATGAGGATCATTTTATTTGCTGAGAAAAAGAAATCCACAGATATGATAATAGATCAAGGGCACCAGAAAAACCAGCAGGAAAGGCAGATTCTGCACAGCAATTAAATGGGAAGCTTCAAACCTTTCAAAAGGTCCATTCCCTTTCAAAGACAATCCTCTTTGCTCTTGTTTATCAATTTGCCTCTGCAAGGGATAAACACTGATGAGTCCATCTCAAGACACACCTGAAAAACTTCAGGTGAAGCATAAAGAAAAAGGAACAAATTATGTGCAAAAACAGTGCACAAAACTACAACGTGGAGCCCAGGCACTGAGCTCAGGTAGAAGTTTCAAAGTGCTGTTCTGCTTTGTCAGGGAGAGGGATAGTCCCAGAAACTGGGAACAAATCCCCATTAAAATTTTGTCCAAATTTTGTATAAAAATTTGATAATCAAATGCCCAGTGTGTGTTTTGGAAATAAATTAGCATTATGCTAAAATAGTGTGCTCTAACAGCAAGGTGACCACCACGTGGTTTCAGGTTCACGTGCTTAAGCACAGCAACTGATTTTATTAGCTAACAGAGATGTTCAGAAGGCAAGGTTTAAGTCTTTAATTGTTGAAAGCATTATTTTTAAATTATATGATAAAACAACAAAAAAATTAAAATCTGAGATAACACTCCATCATTTAATGTTGTGAAGCCTCCTGTTTGGATATGCTCCTAACTAAAAATAGATTCTTTCTTCTGTCATCTTGTGGGGAGGTTGATATCACAAACATGGGTAATGCTGGCATCATAAGTGACAAAAGGGCATCATCAATACTGCATCCTATTCAGTAGCTCTGCTTTGAGGACCAGATTCTCTCTTCATACCCTTCTAACAAGCATGTAGCTAATGCATCTCAGCATTCTAGTTTCAATTGAGATTTTATAGCTAAACTTCATTGAAACAGCCATGGAGCATTTTATGGACTCTTCATACTACAGGATGAATTCATCAGGTTCTGTAAAGGTTCACTCACTCTGCAGAAAGAGCTACAGTTCTCTTGCTATTTTATTTTGGAAGAAGCTTTTTGTTGTTACTGTGCACATCTTGAAAGATCAAACTTCCCAAAGGCCCATGAGAGCTGGCCAATAACTCAGGCTCTGATGTGTTGGAAGATCACAAATCTGACAGCATTTCTAGATGATGTAAGTTACATTCAAATATGCAGTTTTTCATTTTTTAATTCACTGCATGTGAAAGCTAGGTCAAGGATACATTTTGGCCTAAGGCAAAGTTACCCATCACCTTCTCTCCTCCTTTATTGCATTATCCAGCAGGACAAGAAAACCTTACCCCTCCTTCACTACAAGAACTCATGAGAAAATGTCTCAAAATTGTTTCAGCTTCAGAGCAGTTTGCAGACACTAAGGTAATTTTTAGACATACTAGAACCTAAAATGGGATAAATACTATCATCTTGTAGTACATGGCAAAAATTTCATGAACATTAACCCCCTGATTATTGTAAAATCAGACTTCACTATCTACATTTTTTAAACTAAATTACAACACAAAAAGGACAAGGTGAAGGAGGTAAGGAAGGTTAAACTTATTGTTCCTACAAATACAATTTGCTGTTCACTGTAACTCAGTTTTAATACAAAATGTTAGAATGTTCCCTCAGTCAACAGAAGTATAATCCAAGCACCCTTAACTAAGATTTTTTTTCCCTTCTTTTAACTGACACAGTGAATATGTGTTCTCGTTTACATCAGAGTAACTCCAGGTGCATAAGAGAGATTCTACTGATTGCTAGAGAGTAAAATGAGGAATAATAATCAATCAATCAATAAATAAATATAACCCATACATACAAACATATCGCTGGCTTAGATAGTTTACTTTTACTTTGTTGAGCAGTTTTATGGAATAAACTTGTCAACCTAAAAATCTGAGGCCTTTATTATTACTCAGAGTTTATTGGCTCCAACAACAAAAAGACATTAGAAAGCTCTGTAACTTGTGCTGTTTTTGGAATTTTTATACACTCTCTAATGTGTATGCTGTTGTAGTGTTTATGTGCCTTTAAATAAAAGGCAGTGTAAAACAAAAAGCAAAATCCTATTCTGTAAAAGTGCTTAAATGCAATGGCCCTGTAGAGTCATTGTGGCAACTCTCACTAGAGAGCCCTTGTACATTTTAATGATTTTCCTAAAACTAGCAAATGCA
Organism: Aegithalos caudatus; assembly: GCA_013389925.1. Classification (NCBI taxonomy): domain Eukaryota; kingdom Metazoa; phylum Chordata; class Aves; order Passeriformes; family Aegithalidae; genus Aegithalos; species Aegithalos caudatus. Next base: position 65,929 of record WEIU01005630.1, on the reverse strand, counting down.
AACTAATATTTAGGTGAATAAATTTTCCTACCTCCAGAACATCAGGGCAGTTGAAATAGCTGTTATAAATTCCAAAGAAAATACTTACGAGTTCCAGACTTTCTCCTGATGGCACTGATGTTGCTGAGGATCATTTACCAACTGGATAGATCATCTTTAAACTAATCTTTTATGAAAATACTTGGAAAGATCTGATCTGACAAAACACAGTGGACCTGGTGGCCAAACACCTTTTTGTCAAGCAGCAAGAACATCAGTAAGAAACATCCTCTTATTCCTTGTAGAATAGAGTATATTTCTGAATAATTTCTCTGCAAATTACTGACTTCAAAGAAAATACTAGTCATAATGACTGTGATAAACATGAACCTCAACATTTATGATTATTGTGCATGTGACTGAGTTGTATGTGAAAACTCCTGATTATAAAAAAAGAAGAGCTATAAAGAACTAAAGACTTCCATATCTGCAGAACAATAGACAAAAGAGAAAATTATTTCCTTTTATTCTCTGTTCTACTCCTTTTTTGCACTGAATTCTGCCACTGCAGCAAAGCTCAAATAGTACCAATAATTTAATAAGCCTTTCTTATTATTGCAGGTTTTCACTCCAGCAGGGCAGATAAATTACATTTCATCTTCACTGCCCTCTTCCTGCAAGAAAGTCAAGGAATGATAAATATGAGATCAAAGGATGGGATTTAATACATTATACTAAATCCCTTGCTTTCCTACATTATCATTTACCCTAAGAAATCTGTTATGTGAAAACTAAAGACAAAAACATGCCAGAAAAAGGTAATATATCTGACAAAATATCTACAATTTCCTTATAATTAATTTCACTCAGAGTAGAGGCAGTAGACTAAAAAATGGGCAGTAATCAGTTCTGAAAGTCTTTCAGCAATTTCCACTCAGGATAGAGCTGTCCTCCTAAATTCTGGATTCACCATAGCACATAGGGATGTGGAAACAAATTCTTTCTCAGTGATTTGTCATCTTTTGATCTTATTTCTGTGTCACAACAAAACCAGAAAATCTCCTGTGAAACAAGGTGGAAATGCAAAACTTCTTCTGTGCTCTTAGTCAAAGGCACTGTAAGTCACTGGCAGATCCCAGCTGGAAATGGTCCCAAGCTGCTCCATCTCCAGTGTGCAGGTGTCTGGAAATGGGACCAATACCCTTTTGGCATAGATATTGGATGTTAATCAAATTCAACAGGAAAGCAATTCTTTGTAATTTGTATATAGGAACTGGTGGGAGAACATCCAGCAGGTGAAACCCACTGACATCTGTAATTCTGTGGATTCTTATTCCAATACATCCAATCAGTTTTCATCTCAGGAGTCAGATTCAATTATTTTTCAGCAGTTCTGGCTAACCAGGGAGGACCCAGCTGACTGCAAGTTACAGAATATTCCACCTCTCTAGAGCAAGGGTCAGTGAGGGAAAGCTTTTGACACTGTTCTCCACAGCATTCTGCTGGAGGAGCTGGCAGCTCATGGCTTGGACAAATGCACTGTTCACTGGGTAAAAAATGGCTGGATGGCTGGGCCCAGAGAGTGTGGGGAATGGAGATACATCATGGTGGGAAATGGAGATATATCCTGGTGGGGAATGGAGATATATCCTGGTGGGGAATGGAGATATATCCTGGTGGGGAATGGAGTTACATCCAGCTGGCAACTGGTCACCATTGCTGCTCCCCTGGGATCAGTACTAGGGCCAGTCTTGTTTAATATCTTTATCAATGAACATGGTGAGGGGATCAAGGGCACCCTCAGTAAACTTGCAGATGACTCCAGGTTAGGTGGGAATGTTGATGTGCTGGAGGTAGGAGGGCTCTGCAGAGGGATCTGGACAGGCTGGAGCAATGGGCCCAGGCCAGTGGTGTGAGGTTCAACAAGGTCAAGTGATGGGTCCTGCACTTGGGTCCCAAAACCCGCCCACAGCACTCCAGGCTTGGGGCAGAAGGGCTGGAAAGCTGCTCAAGGAAAAGGACATTGGGGTGTAAGTGAAAAGCAGGTGAAGCTGAGCCCAGGTGGCCAGGAAGGCCAGTGGCATGCTGGCTGTATCAGCCATAGCGTGGCCAGCAGGAGCAGGGCAGTGATTGTCCCCCTGTACTGGGCACTGCTGAGGCCACAGCTCAAATCCTGGGGTCAGTTTTGGGCCCCTCACGACACAAAGGACCTTGAGGTGCTGGAGTGTGTCCAGAGAAGGGCAATGGAGCTGGGGAAGGGCTGGAGCACAAGTCTCCTTGGGAATAGCTGGGGATGTTTAGCCTGGAGAAAAGGAGGCTCAGGGGGGACCTTATGGCTCTACAACACCTGGAAGGAGATTGTAGCCAGATGGGCTCAGTCTTTTCTCCCAGGTATAACAAGTGACAGGACAAGAGGAAACAACCTCAAGTTGCACCAGGGAAGGTTTAGACTGGATATTAAGGAATTTTTCTTGCTGATAGGATTCCACGAAATCAAGTTTAACCAAACACAAGCAAGAACCCCATGATTCCTGAGACCTAGACACTTGTGTGGGAAATCTGTAGAAGGGAACACTACCATTTGAAAGACCAGCAATCAATTATTGCATTGACCTCCCCTGTCCTACTATGTCCTTTCATTCTCTGCCCTTTCTACACAACTGGTGATTCTTACCTATTACTTTAAATGTAAATTATATGAGGAAGGAATTGTTATTTAATCTTGTCATCATCCATCATCTCCTGTGGTAGGATTTTGGTGATTTATTAAAATTGGCAGATAATAATATCACAGTGTAAAAATTGGAGTTGAAGTCAGTGATATGAAGAAGGAGAAAATGCACATTAAAATGATCAGTACAACCCAAACCCAAGAGTGACCTCAGGAAAACATTACAAGACAGTGTGCATAGTCACAGCATTCTGCAGGAAAGGAAGCAGAAAGAGAAGACAATTACATTGTACAAGAACAAGCTGATATGGTTATTGGGAAAAATTTATATTTTTAAAAGAATCATCATCAAGGATGACAATTTCTTCAACCATGATTTAGTTTAAACATCAGAACATGTAGTAAATGAAGATGTGGAGGAGGTTAGACAGGTGTCAAAGCACTTAAAAATGGTAAAACTTACTTGTTCTCATTGGAAGTATTATTTAAAATAAAAAACTAAAGTATCAAAATAATCCTTTATCTATCAAATACTGAGAATATTTCAAAAAGAGATGACACTTTGTTTAAAGCAATATTTCTGTAGGAACTAATCTGATTCAAAATCAGATATTTAATCTCTCTTTCATCCAGTGATGAAAGATGAACAGAGACCAAAGTCAAACTGAAGTTACTCCACCATATAAAATCATAAAATACTAGAAAAGAGAATTTTTTGGCAATATATAGCTAAAAGCCAAGATGTAAGACTCCTGTGATTTTCCTTCGATGGTTTAACATAATGCTTGTCTTATTTGCACCACACTGGGAGCAGAGCTGCTTAAGTCCCAGCTTTGCTGTGGCGTTACAGCTTCTTGCTGATGTCGCAGGAAGATAAAAATAAGTTCTATATTAAAGCCTCCAAGTGTAAAGAACTGTAAAATGCATTTAAAGACATCAACTGCATATCTCAAAGTTTGAAGAAGAACAATTTGCATTCTGCATTTCTCATGTAAATGTACCCTATGAAAAATAATTATAATAGTAATCTGATTCAATGGAAATAAAGTAGTGTAATATTTATAGTCTGTGCCAGAGTTATAATGACTGTGGGGCGAGAAGTGAAGTGTCTCAGCATGTTCCACATGTTTTTAACACTGTTTCTAAAGGCTCTGGAGGCTATTAAATTTAATGAACCCATCTGCTATGAAATAGAGGTCCAAACATAATCAGTTTTCTCAGTGCCATGTAATACAGATGGCATTCCATGTTCCACATCCCCAGCAGGAAATTTTATGTTCCTCTTTAAGTGCAGGACTTTTGGTTTTGATATTTTAAACATCTTTTTGATGTATCACTTACAACATTTTACAGTGTAAATACCATTTAGAGCAATACACATGAAGAGTATTAATTCATTAAACCAAGTATTGCTATTTCCTTACAACAGTTTTTCTGTGACTTTGACAATGAGCAATTAGTTCTCTGTAGTAATATTCTTTGCTTAATGCAATCATTGGAAATTGCCCTAATACTGTAAGTTTCAGCATTAGCATTAGCAGTGGAGGAAAACAAATGTAATTTATCAAAAGAAGCAGTTTCCTTCAAAAAGCTGAAATGTACACGTTCTTGTGTACGTAATGTGTGCATAGGTGCTCTCTGTGATGAAGACTTATTTGCACGTGTGCTGTTTCCAATCATTCTTATTTTAAGTGTCCATATCCCCACCAGGTCCTTATGGGCTTTATTTTCTTGTGCATGCCCCAGTTTTGATTTCAGGCACCTCTGTTTGTGTGTTTTGTTGGGACACACTACACCCAGACTCCTGCCTTGGTGTGTGCATGTGGGATGTAAGCACAAATATAAAAGGCACAACATTCCCTGCACTGATGAGCACCCTACTGCTGAGCAGGAGTAAATCAGGTCATCATTTTGTAATATAAAAGAACAAGATCCATTGTTGTTTTGAGCTGCTTCTGAAAGACAATTGGAGTGCATCAATTCTATTCAGTTTAGAGGTTCATTCATTGACTATCTCCAGAACTCATTCTGATTTGACAGTTGACACAGATCTTACTGAATTTGAAACAGTTCAGGTGTTTCATGATAATTCATTTATTCTAGATCCAGCAATAAAACAAACAGATTACAACTGTTTGGGAGAAAATGAGAGTACTTAATTATAGCAACTGAAAATTTTGGGCCATGGAACTCATAAAAACCTTGGCTCAAAAGCTTTATTTTATATGAGAGTGTCAATGAAAATTTTCACTAATCATCAGCATAAAAGGATATTACACCTCCCTATAAATGTGTGCATAACCTGTTTTTACAGGATTTTAAATGTGTGCACCAGTATCTCATTGATCAGCACTGCCAAAGGCTCGAGCAGTGCCCCAGGTCCCGGTGCAGACACATCAGACACATCAGACACATCAGACTGTCACTGCTGCAGCTTCCAACTGTGCCCCCATGGAAGCTTTGAGGTGAAAGGGTCAGAACTGGTGAACTTTTCCAGGAAAATTAATCCAAACTGAAGTGCTGATACAAAAGCATTTCCTGGGATAATTTCTACTTTTCTCCCATATCAGAACCTTCCAAAGACCACTGAGATCTGTAGGGGACAAAGCAGAGCCTGAAGAACCTTATTCCATCAACAAGCCTACCTGATGGAAGGCCTGATACCCATGCATGGGATTTTTCCTTCCCTACCCCAATTTACTCAAATGTCAAAGCAAGAAATGGAAATTCCCATGGGATCCTCAGAGGCACTTGGAGGTGATAATGTTCTCTGATAAAGAGTTGTGAATTCTTAGAGATTAAGAGATGCTGGGCACAGAGGGAAGGTTTAAAGCATGTAACAAAATCAAGAGTGGGACTGGAGAAAAAGCAACACAGATTTCTAGATCTTAGTGTATTTTAAAAAATGGTGTAAATTTTCTTATCTCAGCTGCTGATTAATGACTCTTGCTGACATTCAGTTCTGCAGTGATTACCAATATTTACTTACTTTAGATGTATGTGAACATTCTGAACACACTGATGCATCTTAATGCCTGCCAGTACTTCAATCTAGAAGTGACTTTTTTGAAATAGAGGCACAGAGAACCTTTACTTTAGGAATGCTAAATATACCTACTAATTATAATAGCACAATTAACTCATGCCACCAAAAATATTTGAAGATATCTCTGGGAATAGAAGGTAGTGGAAATGAGGTACTATTTTATTTTTGTTACTTCCTAAAAGCTCTTCTGTGCATTGAACACAAAGGAAACTGTGTGAATGAAAGAAGCACTAAACAGCATTTTAATAGCTCACTAGAAAGTCTTGGATAGAAAAATATGCTCAGTGTAACAGCTTTCAGTCTGGAGGACCTTCTCTTATAACTCTGTCCATATATATATANTCTCTGGAACTGGTTCATAATTCTCCTCTATCAGAACTGTATCCTAGAATTTAAATTTTCACACACAAAACATTTGGATTCTGATGTGACAGTTGAGAGGCATGAGCTTCCTGTAATTGCTGCTACATTTCTGCAAAGAACTTGGATCAGAGTAAAAAGGATGCCTACACAGTACTTGATTTTTTTTAAGGATGAAGAAGAATAAATTTAATTTTTTTCCCACATGTGTAATAATGTAATTGTAACACCCATCATAAGCATTTTAGAAATAGTTACTAAGGCTTTACTCCAGTGGAGCTATCTCCTTAAGGTTCTTGGTTGTCTTTCCAGGACAGCATCAGTTCCTTGATGAGAAAATACTTTCAAGTATTACCTCCTTCAAAAAAAATAAAGAAATCAGGGAAATATATTTATATTTACAAAAACACAAAATTACAACAGCAACTGTAGAACTGAACTAGAATTGAACTAAAAGCCATAAGGGAATGTAATGTCTGTGATAATGTGGGGATAATGCTAGTGAAGAATCAACACATGGCACTCTAACACCAAAGGAAATTACAAAGAGCAAAAGCACTCACCATTCACATTATGATGAACCATGACCTGTAATGGCTCAGAACACTGCTGTTTTAAATGAACTCTTAAATTCTGCAGCATCAGACAGTCATCTCAAAATACTCAGTGAAACAACAATTTGCTCTTTTTAAGCAAAGAACTCCTCAGATTGGAAACTGAACAGAGCCAGGGTGGTAAAGTTCACCTGAATCTGCTCACAGCTGGAGGCCAAGAGCCTGGAGGTGAATTCAAGAGTATGTAAGATCCAGAGGATGTATTCAGGTACACTATGAGCAACAAATTCCACCAGGAAGAGTTAACAAAGGTCCAAGTAAGTCCAACTGGGCACCCCAATAAACTAATTCTCAATCACAGGATTTTAAGCAGTGGGAACTCAGGGGCCAGACCAGTCTTTCTATTTCTTGCAGGAAAAAACAATGTAATGTTTCATCATATTCCAAATGTGACCATAAGAATGAGTTAAGGGGTCTGTGGTCTACAGATGATTATCCACAATACCAAGAGATGACCTCTATTCATTGCTGCACTTGAATATTCTGATGCCCAGCCCATATTCCTGTTCCACACAAAATACTCATTTTTATTGACTTGCTATACATGCATGCTTAAAAGTTGTTGACTACTTTAAAACTCTTGCTTCCCTGAAAGATTGTGATAGTTTTAGAATTCTTTTCTGCTTACATTTGAAAGCTATCACTTAGAAATCTCCTTTTTTTTTTTTAAAGCATTCATTAGGATTATTTTATTTTCAGAACCATTACATGCTTGTAGGCCTTAGCAATGTTGAAGGACTGATACCAGATTCAACTGTGACCCATTTTTGAGCAGAAAAGTTACATTGAGGCTGTTTTGTAGGAGTGATGTCCAGACCTCAGTGTCTAGGGCCCACATATCCCATCTGCAGCCTTTGGAGCTATTTCCAGAGCATCTCTGGGCTGCACAGCTGAACAGGAACAGGCAGCAAGACAATTTCTTCTCCTATTAAATCCCACAATTAAGAATCTTCCACCTGACCCCTCACTCCTGACAGCCCAAACACCCATTCTCACAGAACTCCATAGATCCAACAAAGCTCACCCACTTGTACTGTGTATCAAACTGCTGGGTGGAGAAGTACAAATGGAAAAGAGAGCAAGTCTCAGGAAAGGTATGGAATTTGGAATCAGAGGACTCTGAATCAGGAGGCTGGCTGGTACACATCACATACTTCAATTCCAACATTTCAGCCTGCAGGTATTGTCAGCACTTAGGGTACTGTGCTATTACAGGACTAGCATTCCCAACTATTTTGAAGCTGACTTTAGAATTAGCCCAAGATAATCCTCTAAAGACTATTTCCCGAGTACCAAAATCAAGTACAACCAGTTCTGTTCCCCACAGACTTAAATTCAAGTTTTTTCAGAAATCTGTTGTTTCTCCAAGAGCCAGTAACACATTTTAAAATTGTATCACTCCTATTTCAAAAGTCCTGGTTTGGAAGAAATGAGGCTTTACACAGTGGTAATCACCTTTCCAACATGAAATCCTGGGTTTAAAGGAAATAAACACAATTAATTTTCTGATGAAGGGTAACTAAAAATGACCATAGAAGCTGACTGGTTACCTCTTCAGAAAGACAAGGAACAGTGGGCAGAGAAAGAAGTCTAGGGACAGGAAAAAGGGAAGGAAGGAGTGACCAGAGAGGCCTTGTCTCAATCCTGACAGTGCCAAAGGACACAGCCCTGACACACATAAAGGTTGCTCCATGTCATGCTTTCTGCATAGGACATCTTGACAGAGATTTCCACTCCTATAAAAGTAATATTTTTTTCTAATAGTGATTAGAAAATCAGGAGTGCCCAAACCATGCTGAAGAGGCAGCCATATGAACATTCTGCAGACATCCTCTTACAGGAAAGGTGAGCAGGCACAGGAATTAGATGCTTTTTTTTTAGTAGCAAATTTCTTCTGGGAATATTCCTAAATGGCATCAACCACTTCAATGAACTAACTTCTGGCTTTCACACTGACTTTGTCCTGCACAAATACTGGATGAGAACAGTCTGGGGTGTCAAGGGAAGTATTTTGTACCTTAAGATTATTACTGTCCAGCTTCTTTCTGTCTGGATCCTAGAATGTTCCAGCCTAATGTTGCATTGGCAGCACAGCTGGGCAATTAACTCTGCTGTTTGGTGAGAAGGGAGCAGGGAAGGATATTCCATGCTGTTAGGGCACAGTGACACTGAGTGCAACCATGTAAATGTAGCTCTGGGAGTCTGACCCTTTTTTTTTTTTTAATACACTAAGAACTAGAAATCTGTGTTGCTGTTTTTCCAGTCCTACTTTGGATTTGGTTACATGCTTTAACCTTCCCTTTGTGGCCAGCATCTCTTAATCTCTAAGAATTCACAACTCTTTGTCAGAGAATGTCATCACCTGTTCAGACACTGCTGGGTAATAAGGACATTTAAGTTATCTGTAAATACTAAATACTGTAAATAATAAATATTTCTAACCTGGAAAGGTCCAAGCCATACAAACTGTCTGTGAAAACCAACAAGTTATGGGAGGGAGAGGATTATTTTAACAGCACTTCCAATGTGAGAGCACTGGAGATGGCCAGAGAATCTGTCTCTGAAAATAGCACTCAGGCAGCTTTAGCTGGGGCAGAAGCAAGCCTAGTTTGGCAAAATGTTCCCTTCATTCCTATTGTCAGGTTTTGTATTTGACTACCCTAATTTATGCTGTTCCTTTTCCTGGCTTTTTTTGTTTTGTTTTGTTTTTGTGGTTTTTTTTCTGTGTGCTTGTTATTTTGTGGTTGTTGGGTTGTGTTGGATTGGTTTTGATTTTTTTGGTGGTTTTTTGTTGGTTTTTTTTTTTTTTTTTTTTTTTTGGGGGGGGGGGGTTTTTGGGGGGGANTACACTGCTCATAAAAGAATCAGGAGCTTTATCTTCCCACACTCAACTACTCTGACTTCAGCCTTCAATCTCTTTAGGCATATTTTGGAAGGTAGGATTTTTTGTTCCTATATACATATAAATGTATATATATGTATATATATGTGTGTGTGTGTGTGTTCACAGTGACAGTGATTAGTTTAGTCAAGAGAGCAGGAAAACAAGAGAAGATAAAGAGAAGAACCTGGAAGTGTTTTGACTGCATCAAAAGACATTTTGTTTGCATTTAAGCAGTTCTATTATTCAAGACTGTAAGAGCTCCATTGTCTTTGATTTTCCGGTTTTCTCAAGATTCCCTCTCTACACTCCCTCTAGTGTTCTTAAATTCACTTGCATTTACTCACCCCTGCCGTATTCACTTAGTATTTCACACCACATTAAGTTCTTAATTTCCCTTATCTTTTCCATAACCTACAGGAGAATCACTGAAAGTTAGACTAATTTTTGGGAGTATTTTTCTCCCTGCAAAGATCAAGGAAATACAGATTTACAGGCAAAAGTAAGAGCAAAGTGTCAAATTAATTCTGAGACAGCAATCTGTACTTCACTGGTGGGTGGAGGGGATGACTTGGTATTGAGAAAGGAGGAAGATTTTGCTTGCAATGTTTTTAATGAACAATTCATAGGCAAAGCAAGAAAGTTGCACCAGGACACCACTTAGCTGAGTGTCTTCCTTCTGCTCTCTAGCAAATACACAAACTCCTTCAACATTCACACACTGATGACTTAAGTGTTTAAAAAAAAGGAGCAAGAACAAGATTCTGCTGGTCATCTCCCCATTTTGTGGGATGCCCTGAAGGCACAGTAATAATGCTTATTTTCCATTCATTTTATCTTATGGTTCAATAAAAGAAAGAGGACAAAGGGGAGACTGGATTAATATGTTATTTGTAGAAAAGAAACAGAGATAAGTTAATTCCCTCTAAAGCAATTAATTTTTTGTTTCTCCTTTATAACTGCAGTTTAAGTATTTATTTTACATTACCCATGGCCACGAATGAAGATTAGAAAAGGCCTAAACAGTTGTGAATATTCCCAGGGTGGTTTTGTATAGATTTGAGACTTAACCATCTGGAAGCAACAGAGACTCAAAACAAACAAAACTCACCAAAAACCAGAGTGAAGCTGGTGAGATTTTTCCACCTTACCCATCAAGTAAAAATTTAAAAGAGAAAGAAAGAAACATCTGTGTCATGAGTAATTTGTGATCTTCCATCCATCATACTGAATACTTGACATCTCCTGTACTAAATGGCAGACATTTGTACAAACTCTTGTTCTATGGATAATGTGCTAACCAAAATATTTTAATTGGAACAAAGAAAATGTAATAAGAAAAAGAAAATAGGTAAAACTCTGTTTCAGACCAAGTAATGGAAAGGAACAACCTTTACCTGCAAATCTGATGATTTACAAATCTGATTCTTCCACAGAATAATCACAAGAGCTCAGTCACTGAAAGTTGTGCTTTAACTCCAATAATTCACAGGGATGTCAATTTAAAATTGGATACTTATGACAATTATTTTTACTTATCACCCATTCTATACATATTAAAAGGCAGAATGTTCTCAATATTCTCCCCCAAGATATCACAGTTGACCCCTGGATGTTGACTTGCCTTTCTACACAAAAAATATTGATTCTTGTCAGCCTCTGTGTTTATACCCACATATTCATTGACACACTTTAAAACATATAGAAAAATGTTTACTCAATATAGTCAATATCTGTTCAATATCCATTTTTGATTAATAAAAGAAATGTAGGCTTGGACATCATAAACATCAAAATTATTCTGTAACTTATGTTTCTTTCGGTATTTCCTATGTAATTACAATGTATAAATACCTGCTAAAGTTCAGTAATGTTGAATTATTTTCTTGTAGCACAAAGGTATCAAGTCCCAATCCTTACACTGAGTTAGCACATTCCAGCAAGAGAAAGCAGATCCATAGTGAGTGTTTCCAGCCCAGCATTTCTGCTTTATCATGCAGACTTACAGTGCTGTCAATGTATGCTTCAGTCCACACCACATCGTGCTCCTGGTCAATGACCTTTGGTCTGCTCAGGACATGCAGATATTCCATCACATTCTCCTGCACATCAGCCAGGGTGGAGATCTGAGTAAAGAACCCTGTGGAAAGACACAATGCCAAGTTTTAAACCAGAGAGAACAGATAAAGGGAGTTTTCAAGAAGTATGGTGTGGTTTATGTCTGTAATTTTTTTTTTTTCTTATTTCCAAAGAAAAAAAATACAAAAGAGGAATGTTTCATCAGAAGCAGCCTCAAACAGTAATTGGTGAAAACAGATGTCTGTGAAACCTTTGGCCAGCCCTCCAGGACAGGATTTCCAGCACTGCTGTGAACCACTGCACTGCCTGTACTAAACTTTGATACCAAGACTTTGATTTTTTTTCTGTCTAATGGTTTGGGCTTTCTTCTTTTAATTCTGTCTGCTTTCAAATTTAGAACTGGTATTATCTCAATCCAATTAAATCTCACTCACTTTGTCCAGTTTCAGGAAACATGATTGAGTAGAACTGCAGTAACAGGATGGTCATTCCATATGCTCTGAAATACTCATCCCTACTCTATGTGGCTGAAATTCAAAATGCAATATGCAATTTACAGATATGGCAGGTCACAGAAAGTGTAGACTACAACTAGAACTGTTTGGTTAGGTGATCACAGCCTTGTTAATCCTTCAAAGCATCTCTTCCAGCCTGACAGCACTGAGAACAGCAGAAGCCTCAGCTATCTGAGCTGTCACCACTCCCTGTTCAGTGCTCAGATGTCAAGCATCTTTATACATCACAAACCTGGCACCTGGAGCCCACATCAGGCAGGAGTGATGAAGGACTGACAAATTTCAAGGCTAAAATTTCATCAGCCCTTATTTAAATGCATCACTTGCCTTCATTTACTTTCTGTTAATGAGAAAAGACCAACATGAAAGAGGCCTCACTGCAATTTGAAACATTTGACAAGATCACAACTCCTGTGAAGCTGCAATATTAAGCTTTATTAAGCTTCAGCAGAAAACATGGCAGCTGCAAAGAAACTTTGAGCTGTGTTTGTGTAGATGGGGCCAATTTTGGCAAGAAATTGGTGGTCTGTCTGAATCTAGAACTTTCCAAATTAATGCACCGGCCCATAATTCAAACACTACGAAAAGGATATTTCTGCATTAATTTAATCTGTGTGAATTAAGGCACAGTGAAAGAACAGACTTTAGAGCAGAGCTCTATAAAATGAAACAAGTCATAGTAGTAGCCTAATGCACATCTTCAACTTGATAATAAAAAGGAGAAGTGCTGCATTGTTTGTGGTTTTTTAAACTAATTTGATTATAGCATGATTTCAAGTATTCCTAGTATGGCATTCTTACTCATAGTATAGTACTTGTATTGTTAAAATATTCAATATTCTGCTTAAGGGATATTATTTATTTGATATTTTATTTCTTCTATTAAGTCCAGTATTGTGTGAGGGGGTTAAGTGACTACCATACACAGTATTAAGGTTTATCTCTTGCTTCTGAACAGGGCTTTTATTTGTCTTAAGGTTCTAAGAGCTTTTTCAGCCACAGAGTAAAATGGCTGACATTAATTAAGAAACCTGTACTTCAGAAAGCAGAATCCTATGTTTATGGGTAAAAAAAATCCCAAAACGTAGTGTACTTTCTTGAATTAGTGGAAGACTCCTAAGAAAAAGCAATGTATATGTTACTCTTTCTGAAATGCTGCCTGCTCCAATTTTGGGACCTCAAAGAATGGGATTCTCTGTCGTGTGAGTAATGAGCAACACTTCAGCATTTGGTCCTTTTAATTTGGTGAAAATGTCAATACATAGAGTGTGTTTATTGGCCAACTACTCACATAGAGAATCTCATAAATTGTATATAAACACATGTACATGTGCACACTGTGGTTTATAAGGCTTTTAATCAGAGCTCCAAAACCCTTCACAACTGTGGATCACTCATTTTACAGGTAGGCCCTGCATTTTCCCACAGCACTGCTCAGTGACTGAATTTTGATATGCCTCTTGTCAGAATTACATTTGCAGCAGAGCTGTTGGCACTGACTTGTATCCAGTGAACAAAATGATCACACCTGCACTCAGATGCTTAATATATGTGAGCATATTATATGGTATATTATGNTTTATATATAAAGTGATATTATAGTGTCTGAAAATCAGAGGAAAAAATTTGTATATGATCTAAGGTGATAGAAAATCACCTTTTAAATCAAGTAGTACTTTGTTACCCATACACTTTAGAATCACAATCAGTTAACTCTTTTTATTATCATACTTCACTAAAAATCAAAACCTTAAAGACTCATTTAAGAAGCTCCTCGATGCCTGTGCCTGGAAAAACTCTTTAATCACAGACTATAAATGACCTTTAAGATAAAGAATGCATTGCTGTAAAATGAGCTTTTTTTCAATTGTCTCTGAAATGCTTTTATGTCACAATTTCAAGCAACAAAAAGAGCTAGATTACTCAAAGAAAAAGAAAAAATAAACAGAAAACAGAACCCAAGCTGAAACACTTCAGTACTGTGCCATACAGGTTTATACAGGTTACAGGACACTGGCACTGCTGCATTTTCTTGTTTTAGAAGAGACCCTTTGGGTCCAGGTACAGGCAATGTGAGCACAGACACCTCTTTGAGCACTGATTTGTAAGCATTCTTCATCAGGTTCATACTTCTGTTATTTCTCTTTGCAGTATTTATGAGAATGTTACCATATTGCAACTTAAAAAGAAATCTCCAGGCAGCATGTTAGAGGTAAAGGATTCATCCCTTGTAGTATTGCAAATCACATGTCTGAACTGAACAATAGGGAAAAACAGGTTTTAGCCTAATTTCCTAAGACTAAAAGAGACAGTAAGTCTGAAATAATTTTGTATACACTTAGTAAAGAAATAAAGGTTTCAAAGACAAGTGAAAATATTTGTTGATCTTCTCCTAATGGGAAAACCTACCAAAAGTTCCTATACTACAGCTAAGAACAGCACTAGATAACATGCTTTTAGTTACTTTTTCATTTAAATTTAGGGGTTTTTTTTACAATTCATGTGTTTCTAGTTGTATGCAACTCACAAGAATTATCTTCCTACACTGCTAAATTTACATCTCTTATCTAGAGATCAGAGATACACCATGGAATTAAAGCCCTTCCTGTTCCTCCAGCCAGGTTTAATCCCCAGATTCAGATTGCTCTGAAGTCCCTGAGCACAGCAGCTGAGGCCATGTCAGCTATAGCAGCAAAGCCATGCTTCAGTTTTGCATTCCAGCCCCACTTCTCCCTTCCCTGGTGTGTGAATTATGCCACCTCACAGCCCCCTCACAGTCAGCATTACCTTTTCTTTTTTTTTCTTCCCCAGCAGGAAAAAAAACTCCTGAAGGAAATGGGTAAGATTTGGTAATGACAAGCATGAGAGATGTATAATAATGTGGTAAAAGACAGACACTTACACTCTGCATGTGGGCTGCCTTTCCCCATTACACAATCCCTGCATGTTTGGCTTGTTTTTTCTCTAAAATCTCCTCCATTAGAGTGATAACTTTGCAGAATGCCTCCAGCTGCTTTTTACATGGAGCACGGTACTTTTCGTTTCCCGGGCAGCGCGCGCAGAGATGCGACGCTCTTGCAACTAATAAAGCAACAGAGTCTAAAAATCCTCTGGGTAAGGATTGAGGAGAGAATTCATTGTTTCAGTGCAGCTGTAAAAGTCCCGTGGAGGTTCCCCTTGTCCTCCCAGAGCAGGTGAAAGGCAGGGGAGCTGGCTGCCTGCCACCCAGGGCTGAGTGGGAATGGAAGGGATGGGGTTCCTGCACAGAGCTCTCCTGTGCTGCTGCAATGTGCAGAAACTGCTCCAGCTGGGGCACAACCTGCCTCTGGGATCAGCTGTCCTCTGCCCCAGCTGCAGCCACTACCAGCTCTCCTTTTTCTCTGTCTTGCTTTCTCAGCCTCAGCTCTTTTGCACTGATGAATCCAACCCTTTGTCCATTTTATAATGTGCAACCATAGTGATGACCCGGGACAAAATGTTTAAAAAACCAAGTAAAACAGAGGCTGTAAAATTGCTAGGGCAATAGTGAATTTTACTGGGAAAAAAAAAAAAAAAATAAAATTCATCCCAGCTGTTTTGTTAGCAAATAATGCATTAACTCCCAGCTTCATCTCTACAGCTTTCTTTTTATCCCCTCCATGCTGAGGGAAAAGCCAGTCATTTCTAAGTTCTAGATGTTACTGCTAACATCTGGCATATGCACAATAAGCACTAGGAAATTTTCACCTTTGTTCACTTCAGAATCTTGGTGAATCTTGTTTTCCTTAATATGCACTTGCTTATGATACAGAAGAGTAAATCACTGCAAATTTTACAAACCCCTCTAGAGAGATTTGGGGGAATCTTAATGTTTTAATGTATTTAAAATGGTTTGGTGTTTTGCTTCATTAAGCAAACTCCCTCTAGATATGCCCTACTTACAGGGAAAAATGTGCCAGAAACAGGCGTTTTTCAAGGTTTCACAAGCAGAACTTAGAAGCTAAAGAAGTTTTGCAAGGTGGTGTGAAATTCCCCTGTGACCTGTTCTGAAGGAAAGGGCTGCTGGGCACAGTCCAGTCAGCTGGAATCCCTGCAAACAGCCTTCATCCATGCTGTGCTTCCAAAGGGAAAATCACTGCAAGGAAAATTGATTTTAGGGTCATTCACCCTCAGTGACAACAACATATTTTGGCCCACCCACACAAGGAGTAAACTGCAGTCCTGCTATTCAGGCAGCCTTTAGAGCAGCTTTACTGCACTCCTCATCTGTTGTGCTGTAATCCCTCATTTCACTGAAATAAAATGGACAAGCTGTAAGAGAAAACTGCAAGAAAAAGTCTAAATCTGGACTGCCTGACCATGTCATGCTGTTTCCAGTTGTGATTTTCAAAGCTGAAGGAAAAAAATTGAATTAATGATCAGAGGTAGAAGATTTTTACATTACAAGCTATCAGAGTGCAGGTATTGTAACTATTAAACTGAGAGGGAAATAAATTTATAGAAGTAAGAGTCATTAAGCTGTTTAGTTGATTCATATGACTGTGACTCAAAGCAACATGGCTGTGAAAAAGAACAAAGTAGTCCTGAAGAATGACAAAGGTGCCCACTTTTCCCCTCTGGGAATAAGGAGGACGTGGAGCAGATGATCTGCTAAGGCAGCCCCCATTGCCTGGTCCTAATTTCTGACTTGCTGTACTTAGATCTTTGTGAATTTGTGGAGCTGGGCTGAAAAGCTAAAAGATTTTGTTGATTAAATTGTCTTCAAAAAAGATGCTTCAAAGGATTCTTATACTATTATTTAAACTAAATTATGGTGTAATATTAGCTGATTAAGACAAGACTTCAAACTGAGTAATTTCCATCAGCTGGACATAACAGTAGTTAAAGAAATAATGACTAAATGGATAGCACCTGATGCAATTCATCATAATGTAACGTGGCACAATGGAAAAAAAAGGACCTTTATATTTTCCAAGAGGAAAGAAAAAGGAAAACCTGAAGATTAATTGGGGCTTGGGGCTGGTTTTTTTTTTCCTGAGTCATTCCTGCTCATACTAGTCAATCCTTTTACTGCAGCATCTCAGTATCTTAAATGCTTTAATGCTCTTTTCCTTAAAGGATATAAACCAGTTTTTTCCAATTACAGTCAGTTCCTCGAGGGACAGGATGTCTGATGTTTTACATACCATTCCTAACTCAACAGGACTTGTACCCAATGTTCTTAGAAACCAAACTCACTCTGAGTAATAACAGATAGAAGAGAACCAATGCTTTGAAATTAGTTTGTTCTCTAAACAAAAACTTAAGACCACATAGTTTAAAAGCTTCATACATATTTTAAGGAAGAAAATTTCAAATTAGGGTTTTTTGCTCTTTAACTTGTACGTTGCAAGATAATTAAGTATTTTCATTTTCTGGGAAAAAGGAAACAACCCATCCTCTGTGATTAGTTGCCAGTGATACCATATCTGTAGAAGGGTCAAGTGTGCAGGAAGGCTCAGCTCAGGGAGTTTGAAAACAAGGATTTCCCAGGAGAAGGTAACAAACCTTTGTTAGCACAGGCCATCCACTTCAGGTTATCAGCAAATGCAGCTTCTCTTCCAATCAGATAGGTAAAAATACGGACCTGAAGGTAAAATGCAGAAGAAAAATCAATTAATACTGCATTTAAAACATATCCAGTGGAACTTCAGCTACAGATGTGTAATTCACAGGACAAACCCTTTCTAAGAAAGTATTACTGGTTAAGCAGTACAGTAGGTTAAAAAAAGTATTTCTGCCAGTAATGTCTTCTTGACAAAATGTGGCTTTTGTGCTGTGTAATAGAATGGTTGATCTTTTTGAATGTGTTTAATATCTGACCTTTAACTACACTTATGCTTAATGTGTAATTAAGAATATACTAAAACCACTGGAGTACAAAATGGTATGTTTCAGACAAATCTGTTCTGCACTTATGAATTCAGAAAACTGTTATCATGGAGAGGAAGAGGCACTTAGCTAGCAAATACTTCTGTAGGTAAAGAACTTGCAACACCAGTCAAGCAAATTCCCCTACTTTTCAAAGTTCATATGACACAATATCATTGTCAACACAGGGACAGGTATTTAGAGGTAGCACTTTAATATCATTTAAATGACTTTCAAATAAAAAAAACCTTATAATTTTTCACATTAGCATTTTCCCTCATTCACAAATGGTAATATTTTTAAAATATACCAATTTTATAGTAAGTTCCCACAGGTTGTTTTTTTCCTACAGAAATTGTTTTAAAAGACTCTGAAAGTCTCCCCTCTTTACTGCCAGTTGTGACACCCTATTTTCTCACTGCCTTTTTATCCATTTTCTCAATGGCCACATCCTGTCTCTAGGCATACACAGTGCTTTGTGTTATCACCATGCCTAGAGACCAGATTCCAATCACAAAACTTTTCCCAGCCTCTCAAACATAAAATAAGCACAGAACTGAACTGTGATTTATATGGTTTAAAAAGTCTGCACATTGATGGTGTAGTGTTGCAAGTTTGAGTCCAACAGTCTGCATAATCCAACTCTGAGACTCTAAAGAACACAACATTAAACAAAGGAATGGTGCTTTTATACTTTGGTGATTACTATGAAAGCATTAATAAAGAAATTCTTTGTTCTGCAAAGACACATGAAAATGCACAGTGAGATTTATACCCTCAAAATACAGCATAAATCACTGTCATGTTTTATCTTCCTGCAAATGATGCTTGAAAATAGCCTATGATGAGACTGAATACTCTGAGAGATTTATATTTAATGATCTGCTTTAATCTATAATGAATCAAACTAGACTGTGTTCCTAATAAAAGGAGACCAACCTTATCTAAACAGATGAGCAGAAAGCATGATTACAGGCACAGGAAGCAAAATAACCACAAAAAATAAAATTTCAACAAACTGGTAACATGGATCATCATGAGGAATGGGCTGTCTCTGGGATACTGCTGCAAGGATTCTAATGATTTTTTTGTTGAGTATATGTTCTATATCTAGCTTACTTAGTATCTAGAAGTTTTGCTAGAAAATATTTTAAGCATGATACAAACACTGCTAATTGTAATTACTTGAAAAAATAAAGGAGTCAATAAACAGAGAGCTGGAAAGTGAGTGATCCAAATTTATGAAGTGCTGTTTCCTTCCCTGTCCCAAGGTATTGTGTGCTTTTCTCTACACACTTGCCATGGTACATATTATACAAGTGATGTTTGCCATGGTCAGCAGGAAGTAAAAAGTCTTTTATACAGAGAAATACAAGCCACACTAAAATTCTGAAATACCCTTTCTATATTGCTCCTGAATCAATAGAAGGACTATTAGGTAGTATTGTAAGAAAATTGCCACAACAGGACCACAGAAAGGTATTTGAGTTAAAATTAAAGCCACTGGTACTTTAAAGTTTTCCTTCTACATTGACCTTAGAGACACATTAATAGGTATGGCAAATATTGTTTAATAGTTCATTCAGAATAGCCTCAAAAAAAATTCTCAAGATCAGTTCTGATGGAAAACAATTCAGATTATTTCTCTACTTCCAAAAGCTTCATTTGATCAGGGCATTGACCCCATCAGCATAAAGTGAATTCCCTGTGTGGCTGCAGTGAAAGCATTCAGCACACACTGCAGGAGCACCACAGATCTCAGCAGTGACCAGGATGGAGCAAACCTTGGAGCTCACTGAGTCCCACCATGCCCCAACCCCCTGGGAGTCACACCAGGGCACTGGGGGCACATCCAGGCTCTGCTTCAACACCCCCAGGGATGGACACCCCACCACTGCCTGGGCTGCCCACTTCCATAAAACAATGATTTGGAATTTTATTTTCTGCTTTCAGAGACCACAGCAGTGCCTTACATAATAATTAGAACTGAAACTTGCATGAACAATTCTATGTTCTAAATCCCATATTTCAAAACAAGCTTGGCTCTACACATCTTTTATACTAGTTTTACTCTTCTGGATAGGTATTCTATGTGATAATTCTGGATGTAAAATAACAATAAACAGGAAAAAAGTTACTGTGGCCACAGGTTACTGCAGATACATAAAAATATAACTAAGTCAGTATTACAGAAATACTACATTAATTTGGCAAGATAAATTCAAGCTACTTCAGCTGCTGTCCATGGATGAGGTCTGTGCAGTGAAGGGCTGTGTATGGTGCAAAACAGGACACACAGCATTGTAATAACCACTGAAATTGTCTTTGTACATTGATCAGGCATAAGGGACTAGATTCAATATCCATCCATATTCTCAGATCCCAGGCAAGATATATATTGGTGGGTAAAGCTGTTTACAGTGACCACCAACATTTTTCTTGTACATGTGAGGCAACTGAAAGGAAAGTGTGTGAAATCAGTCCTGCTCTGCAAAGTGATTGCATGAAATGTTTATTTTACTCAAACAAATTATATCAAAATGATATTTTACTCAAACAACCCACATATAGCACTAATATTGTGTAGTCTGCTGATAAATATGTATATTTGATTGAAGTCTCTGTAATTAATAATAGATGAGGAAGTATAAGGTGTGTCTGTCTCATTCTGTTGTTTGTATTGGACCTTGAAGAAAATAACAAAAAATAAAAACTATTAGCTTCAGTAGGTATGTGCACTGTGCAGACACACAGTGATGCACCTATGTTGGTATCTTATGGTACAGCATAATGTTAGGTCACTAAAAATTCCTTTGAATCCATATGGAGAGAATGTTGCAGTCAAGGGAGACTGAGTAAATTCAAAGTTGTTATGGGCACATCCCAGAAGGTCCAGTAACAACATTTACATAGTCTATACATGCTCTGGCTAACTGAGTATAAGCCAAATGAGAAAAACACCTCAGAATATCCAAGTGCTGTGACTGAATTGAGACCACTTCCAACAGAGAAGGAATTGGGCAGAGGGTGTAAATTCCTCTGGCAAAAAAAACATTATAGAAAGAGAGCCCTTCAGTTCTGGAGAATTTTGAAAGCTTTACAAGATACTTGAAAGAGACACCTGAATCAAAATATTTCCTGTGTCTGACCTTCAAAGTATTATACCCACTGTATAAAGGATTATCATGAACTGTTAGATTTGGAGAAAGAAAATATTCTCTGGCAGATGCACTAGTCTTGAATTTCTATATCCTATCTACAAAACTGAAAATTGTAGATGTCAGATTCACTGAACACAAAGCAAAGCTTCCTCCAAGAGCTGAAACTTTAACCTTTAACCTTTTCAATTATACTTGCTGCTTCTGCACAGTAGGTACCACAGACTGCTATTTTTAAGCCAATGTTCACAGAATATGGAGTGAGAGCTGAAAGAAACTGAAAGGACAATGGAACTAGAAACTTTAATAGAGCTTGTAACTTTCTCACTTCATATTTTTCTGAAGCAAGTGTTGAATGGCAAAGAATACCATTTGAGATTGATGTATTTTAATTATATTTAAAACAGCAGCTGTGGAAACTTCCCATATGTTCCCTTCTTATTACATCTCATTCCTGACCTGGAAGGGTCACTTCCTGGAAAGGGAGTTCCTCTTCTCACTAAAAGATTGCTGCAAAAGCTCCAATGGTTCCAAACTGCAGAATCAAATTCATTATTATGCAACCAACTAATTTCAACTGTGCATTTTATAATGGTTAGCTTCTGTGTGCCAGCCTGGGGACTCTGTCCCAAACCAGCAGTCCACAGTAAACTAGAGAGAAGCACAACGTGTCAGCAGTTGTCACAAGCTGTGTTGGCAATCACCCCCATCTACACAGCAGAATTAACCAATATTAAGGCATCAAACCTCCAAGCTCAGCAGTCCAGACAAAACTGAACACAAATCTTATACTGAGTAAAACACCTAAATCAAAAGCAGATACATAACTGCATAAATTATTGGTATTTTTATCTTGCTTTATCTCTGTCTTTCCTGTATCTCAGCACAGATATGGTTGGGATAAGTGGTTGCTCTCTTTGTTGCAGCCCCTCAAATTTTGAAGCATAAGAGAGTATTGTTAGTAAGTTTCTTGCTTTCACAGCCAGGGAATATTCTGAAGTTTGAACCTTTAAACTCTGGACAGAAGGTTTATGTGAAATCTCAGAGATGCATACATTCAAGCACTAGTGAGGAAAGCTAAGAATGATGACTTAAATGACAGCTATTTCAGTGCTATCCACCTCATCTGAAATATCCACTTCAGGGTTTTATCCATGATGTGTGGGCCAACCTGCAGTCCCTGAACTGTCCTCACCTCTGAAACATTAAACTGGCAGGCTAGGGAGGAGAACAGGGACCTTCTCCCATCTCTGTTGAGCAAGACAAGTCAATCTGCAAGATTCTACACAATGGAACTGTGAATTCACATCTTTGTGCCAAACAGCTGGTAAAACAGTATTTCCAGAAACTGAAAATACCCTGTGGGAGGGGAAATGGGACTTCTGCTTGAAGCTGACAGTGCAGACCTCTGTTTGCAGCTGCAAACTATTTCATGGACACCTTCAGCAAAACAGTCTTTCCTTTCTGGCTCAGCAAGAAATAAAAATAATCCTGTGGCAAGAGCGATGGAGTTTAAGTGAGATACAGGAACAAAATTCAAGTTCCTGTAGTTATACTCTATGGTGGTCCAGAAACACCTCAGCTATTCTCTGCATAGAGGAGCAAATGGACTGACTGGGAACAATGGGTCAATGTGAGACTGAGTGATGGTCTGACCTCCTAAGCTGCCTCACAAAAATAATTGATTTACCTGTTACAAGGGCTCTCAAGGTGAGAGCTCTCAAGACAACTTTTCCTAGGCACCTCATGCTTCCCAGCCAACATTACACTGTGCTTGTCACCACTTCCAGATATCTTCAATACCACTCTTCTTCTCATAATCTCATCCTCCTAGCTCCTCTCTCCATAATCCTTTTGTACAGCTCACCTCAGAACACACCAGTGGGAAAAGGGGGAATTGATGCTTCCTGTGTTAAGCACATGGCACAACCCCACTTTTTCTGGGAGGAACAGTCTGGATGCAGCCATAAAGGATTTTGAGAGCCATAGTGGATTCATTCACCATAACCAGTAAGATCCACAAAAAAAAAAAAAAAAAAAAAAAAAAAAAAAAAAAAAAAAAAATCTTAACAAGCCCCAGGTCTTTGCCCAAGAAACCTTTCCAAATCTGAAAAGGGAAAAAAATGTTGCACTTGAAAAATGTACCAATGTGAGATGTATTTTAGGTACTAACTTTAACTGATACACACACAAATCAATCCAAAAATAAACACAAATTCCAAGTGTATGCAGTGCATCTGGTTGTTGCAAAGGGCATAATATACAGCGAACAGGGATGGGAAAAGAGAAATAGAAATATAAAGTCACTCTCAAACCTTCAATTTATCTCTAAATGTTTTCATAACTTTTTTTTTTAATCTTCAGTTCATTTTTTATTATGAAGTAGTAACAAATAAAAACCCAAACCAAACTTGAGGATCTATTTGTATTGGTAAGTTGACAGGAAATTCCACAAAGACAATGATCTAAATGAGCACAGAAAACTCTGCTGAGGAGGGGTGCAAAGCCCTGTGATGCAGCATAGGCCAGCACTGCCTCAGTGTCCTCTGTCCTGTTAGAGACCTTTGCCCTGTGAGGTGCTGAAAGCCTCAACTTACAGAGCACTCAGAGCAAGGAAGCCATGAAATTGAAGACATTACCTCATGAAATTGAATCCTGCAATGTTAAGTTACTCAGTAAAAGGTTCTTCATTGTTAATTTTCCTCCTGTAGTATTCAAAAATACCTCTTCTGGGAAGGTTTACATTTATACATTTCCTCGTGTTTGTTCCTTCCTGCAATTGCACGCTGTACCCAGACATTTTTTATAATTATGTTTTCTATTATAGTGATATTGAAATTCTATACATTGCACCCTAAAAACTGCTGGGAAAGTCAGCAGAAACAAACCCCAAATAACTGAAACGTGTACATCACTAGAAAACAAAATGTTATTAGCACAGACTGCAAGAAAAACCCTCATCAAGAAACTGAGCCCTGCTTCTCCAAACATGCACACCCCCAGCAGCTCCTAGCATAGACCTGCCTCAGAAAATTCACCCAGGAGAAAAGGCAATGAGTGCTGCAGTTTATCCCTTGGGGTCAGGGGACAGCAGCACTGCCACACTCACCTGTCAGGAGCATTTCTGGATCTGCTCTCTAGGCCCAGGGCAGCTGGGAGTTACTTTTGGAAAACTCAAACAAGCCAAGTTTTACATGAGACATCAAGTGAGGGCATTTCTTCTAGCCTTGAAAATGTGCTGACATACTTTGCTGATTTACAGAAAATTACACAACTGAGGATTTACAAAGAATAATTTCCCACTGTGAAAATTCACCCAATAGGTAAGGGATATTTCTAGCAGGGAGAGATGGGATTATGCTGCTCTACACTGTGCAAGGACAGAGGAGGTGATGAGAAACTGTCCAGCTCAAGGCATATTAGCACAGGGCTTATTGCTTCCCTAAAAGAGTTTGATGATTGATATAACTGTGGAAAAAAAACCAAAAACAGATGGGATTTTTACATGGGACACAAATTTTAGCCATTTTACACATCCTTAATTATCAGTCACACAGCACTGAGTAAGATCCGTTCTTTCACAGGTGGCACAAACTGCACAGCAGGAGCTTCACAATAAATAATATGTAAAGATGTGGCAGAGCAAATAGGTTAAATGATATTAAATAACAATTTAAGAGTTGGTATTTAGAAGCAAAACAAAAAACTTTCACGAAATAGGTCTGATAAGCATCCAATCCTTTCTAGCTCTCTTTCCTGCTTAGTGTGCAGCATGTGTTAATGATGCCAAATGGGAAACCAAAAATGTGTGGTACAACAATGTGTAGCATGAATGTACCAAATTCTTCTTAGCATTTGAACAAGTCAAATCAGCAAAGACAATTTCCACAGGTTTTGGGAATATTAAACCTTTTGGCTAAGACCATGTCTAGAAAATGACATCCCAAAGACTATTCTTCAAAGAAACCCAAAAAACTGAGATTACCCCAAAACCAGTTTGTTGCCTTCATTGTAACTTCTATTTTCAGCATGAGCTATAACTGTAACAAATTACTTTGAGCCCAATGGGTTGTGTTATAAATATTTCAGATCTATAGAGAACATGAATAAAATCTTTATAGAGCACCTTCAAATATTGTTTATGTACTACAACTTATTACTGAAGAACTATTTTAGAAATATTTTCCTTAGTTTTTTAAAAAACTGTTTATTATGTTTTTTATATCATTCAACTGGTACATCCAACCATGGTACAATGGCTTCAATTACATGGAGTATAGGAGGAGGGAGAGGAAAATTTTAACTCGCTTTTTAAACTTTCAAAAGTTACCTGACTGCAGTTTTCTATCATAACAATGTTACTATTTCAAAGTAAAATGAAATGGTTTTAATGGATCTAGGAACAAATTCTATGCTATCATCTGAAAAGCAAATAAAATTTTTGATTCCATTCTTGATTTGCAAGATTCCAGGTCAGTCATTTCAAACCATTAACAAGGCAAGCCTAAATGAAATACTCGAGCATAATTCAACTATACCTAATATTGACATTCTTCAAAATCCTGGAGGATTTGCTGAAATGTAGAACATACATTTTCCTCCTTCAATGCAAAATAGCAGCCTAAACAAATTAATTTGTCTGAATGGAGAGAAGGGGAAGGGATTAAGCAGAAGCTGTGACATAGCCAACTTTCCTGGAGCTCACTGAAGCTCCTGTGGAAAAAGCAGGCTCATGCAATTTCTGCTACTGCTCCACTCAACTTTCTTGTATATCAACTAATTATTTTGCAGGAATCCATGAGAAAATATCAAAATCAGACTAAAATCTAAGTAACCAAACACTGCCAAGGTCTCCCCTTCTGCTATTCCACAGTTCCAGGATGTAACACAGAACAATGGTAACTCATTTACTCATTTACTTCACCATGCATGCTGCAGACACAGATTAGAGGATGACATAATGGATAAAGCACTGGCCTCTCACCCTTGGGATTTTGTCCAGCCTGCAGTCCTATCAGATAATGGGTTTGGCAATCTCCAGTAGTCTCCTTTGGACACTAATCTCCACTACAGAGTCTCTATAATTCATCATATAATTTAATACACCTGGCAACTTTACCACCAGTTCATTCTTTTGTTACATAATGGCCCAAAGTGAAGTCAAGGGTGGTTAATGCTCTGACAACTGGCTATTATCTCCCATAACAGCTGATTTTGAGGGGATTATTGCAGTCATAAACCATTTTATAAAAATTGGCAACTGGGAAAGCAGTGTAAGAAAATAAGGTGATATTTAGAAGTTTTATCACTGATTTTCTACCAATCTGTAATGGAGTTTCTAGCATCCAAAAAATGCTGGAGAGGAAACCTGAGATTACAGCTAGAGATCACGAGCCAAGAATCTGAGGCCTGAACAAGCTGACAGTCAGAAAGGTTTGACTATTTTGAGGTTCACAGACACCTTTTGTCTTTTTTTTCTCTGTCAAATATACAGTATATTTCTTCTTTATTTTGTCCCAATTATTTGTTCACCTCTTCACTTTATCAAGATTCTTCCCTTTTCAATTTGAAGTACTTCACCACTTTTGGCACTCCAGTTTTAGACCCAGAGCTTTGTTCACAAAGGAACGAGGGATTTCCCTGCTATCCAGACCAATCCCTGAGGATACAAGTGACCCATGGGATAACCAAGGGGAGCTGCACTCAGTTTATAGGGCAAGAAATCAGCTCACTAAAACTGTGGGAAAGCTTGGGAAGATGAGCAGCTGAGGATGCAGTCTAAACTAAAATGGCATTAACACACAGTCAAACAGGCAATAGTACCAAGGTATTAATTGTGAAGGGAATTAACACACACAGCTCCCACTGGAAATAAATATGGGTCCTGCAAAGTGGTAAAAAGGTAAAAGGTAAAAATTTCACCAGATAAAAGTTAACAGAATGTCAGTTTTGTTTGGTAGACATCAGACTGTAGAAGGATAATTATAAAAGGTGTAAGATGCTTCTGGGCTTTCTGGTACATCACAGCTACATCTGTGCAATGTCATTTTGTGTCATATGCAGGTGTGTAGCAATAGTGGGTTGCTCTATATTTAATCAACAAAATTGCTTTGTAGAATGAATTTCACACAAAACAAATCATTGAAATAAAGCCAGAGAAATCCAATCCATAGCCACTCCTGCTCTGACTGAGAGGCAGTACTAAAATGTCCAGTTTAATAAAACATGATCCATTTGCAGAAGCTTTACAGAATTGTTTTGAAGTAAGGTTCTGTATTTCATGGCTCAGGATATCTGTCTTTTTTTATGCAGGCTTCAATTGAGCAAGCTTTCCTCCACTAGAAGGAGATGTAAATCCCCCTGGCCTGTGCTTTGAACCACTCATTTTAGGTAAAAGTCAAGGTGGTGCTGATCTCCACTTTGTAAGCCTCTGTTTGCTTCTGTACAGCTGAATTTTATTTCAGGTTTTATACTGAGTTCAGCAGCAAAAGTTTCAGGTTCTAAGAACCCAACTTGCAGCAGGAGGATTTTTGTAATGCAGCACAGAAAACTGTATGAGGTCTATGCAGAGAATGCAAAAAGTTTTGTGAGTTGTAGGTGTAACAGAATCATAGGATGTGAGCTGGAAGGGATCCACAAGGATTCTCAGAGTCCAAGTCCTGCACTGGACAGCCCCACAGAACCACACCAAGTGCCTGAGAATAAAACTGGAGGCTTACGAGAACAGGAAAAAGTTTGTGCATAGAATTTTTGGATTACTTTACTTGTTCATTGAAATACAAAATCAGCCAAAGCAGAAGAAGCTGTAAATGCAGATGCTGCTCTGATGGAAGAGCAATCCACTGTTTGGCAAACTCTGGTAGGAATGTGTGTTTACTGTTGGACTTCCTGTGATTAGAAACACTACAACTTATTTAAGAAAATCCTTCTGAAAATGCTGAGTTAGTGGATAGAAAAATGAATGAGATTTTACACAAAACCCGTCTGCTATGCTGAAAAATATTTAATCCTTCAGACACTATGTATATACAGCCATGAATTGTTTGAACCTTCAAAGTGCTAGAGCAAGAACATAAAATAGACATGAAATTCCTTTCTCTTGACATTTTAACCAACTGAAGGCAATTGCTGCTCAGACTGTCACAATATACCAGTCAGGATTAAAATTGCTATGCCTTTAAGTTTATCTTTGATTAAAAATTAAATGTACTTCTTCTTTATAATTTTTGTTGCCCTACAGCATCCATGTGTTCTCACAGTTAAGTGAAGTCAAACTAAATATTTAATACACCATTCTAATTAGCTACAAACTATTACCTGATTTAAGTCTGTAAATGAATGTGAAAAGACTCTGGAGGCCTAATGTTAACCTTCATCCACTCCAGTTATATGAGAGAAATTACAGGCTCTAATTAGACTCTTTAAACTGCAAAGAAATAGAATTTTCATAACCAGCTTATTAAAAAACGAAGACCCCCTTGGGACAGGGCAAATTGCTTCTACCCTGATCCCCTTATCCTTGTACACCACCATACAGAAGACTCATGTTGTCTGACTTGCAGCTCATATTTCTCCCAGATTAATGAGCACTCAAATTATTCCAGCTGCCCCCTTGGCACGGGGAAAAATTGAAAATCCATGGCTGCCAAGTGACGTGAATAACCCAGCTGCTAAAGAAAATGTGCTTAAGGCGACACAGCTGTCGAGGTGACTATTTACATTAAAATAAGTCCAGGGATACAGAACAAATGTCTAAAGACAGAAACAGTGTACAGCACTTTGTTTAACCCCTGAATTTAACCAGGTCACCAAAATTTGCAGCATCATTTACAGGCTAAAGGGAAGCACAGGGTCTTCTGACCTTATGATTTATTTCTTCCGATTTGTCTAATCTTGGGAAAAAATCTGATTTTCTTCTGCAAAACAGGTAAATTCAGGGGAATCAAATTAAAGAGTACAATTCACATGACAGAAAGGACAGCTGATGTTTCAAAACAACCCTACTTGAGAAAAATAGAGAAAGAAAAAAACTCCATCTGATGCTCTCCAAACATGTGCAGTGTGACAATAAGATGATACTTGCAGAGAATTCTCAAGTATCTGTAAGAATACTGACTTCTGGAATCAAAAAGAGACCATGACATTTTTCTGTGCCTTAACCTACACAGGCTGCTAACTCACTTCCACTTGATACTGAGGATACCAGGTATCATCTTTAGAACACTAAATAGTGTAAGAACTCTGTTCTGTGAGAGTTATCTGTATTCTAAAATACTCTAGGATGCTGTGATTCATAGGCCACATTTTTGGATGTTTTATAAACCATGACCATAACCCAGCTGACCTGAACAGCACCATGCCAGTTGAATATATACCTTGGACTAATAGGGGCCAATGCAAAGTTTGTCTTTACTAATCAGGATTACTTGGCCAGAGGACACCTTGGATCTAGGACCATCATCTAAATTCAAATTTTTACAGTCAAAAACATTTGCTTTATTCAGCAAGTACATGTGAGGCCCAAGCCATAACAAAATGTGTGTGCAAGCAAATCCTAACAAGAATTGTATGGAACCCAACTGTGGAGAAAGTTCAATTAGTCAAAGGTTTATTCATTTCAGCCTTCACCAGCCAGTTTAATCTGAGTAGTTACTATGACACAAGCATTTTTTACTATGGGATTAGGAGTTGAGCTCATATTTGGAAAAAATGGTAGATAAGTAATATGGGTTTCAATCAGTGAAGCCAGATGAAATTTCCCATGTACTGTTGGAGAAACTAATTAAATAATCTTAAAAATATTAGTGAATACTTTTAAGACTTGTAGGTAGCAAAGGAAATGCCAAAGACAAGAAAAGGAAAACTTGGTTTTAAATATTTTCAAAACCAAGGAAAAAAATTTATAGAATCACTTCCTAGATTTTGCTACCCTCCCCCCCCAAAAAAAACCAAAACACTAGCAGAAGCAATTAAACAATTAGTTCACAATCATATACAACAAAATAATGTGGAAAGAAACAGCCAGAATCAATCTAAGAGTGATTCTGTTGAATCCATCTTATTTCTTTTCATAACAAGTGTCTTTTGTACTACAGGTGAAAAGAGAAGGAGAAAGATATCCTGATTAAATTCTCTAAATATTTTCAGAAGTATGGCCACCCTCAGCAATCCTGCACTCACAGGCAGCACACCATCCATGAGAGATTCCAACTGGCCTGACAAAAATAAGGCACAGCATATTATAAGGTACATGTTCAGTGATGCTGTTTCCCTCTGAGCACTCCTAGCCTAAAGGAATGAACATAAGGTAAAGGCACTCCTCAGACAGATGTGCTCTCAAAGTGGATTTATTGTTGTCAAGTTAGGAAGAGAATTCAGAAGAGCAGGGAAAGATCTGACCAGTACCAAGTGTAATTTAATAATTTGATTCTGGATTTAGATGAACAGAACCCTCAAAAATTCATCAAATGCCATGAAGCTGGAAGTCATTCCATGTCCCTTGGAATATAGAATTAGAAGGCCAATGGTATTCTGGCTTGTATCAGGAATAGTGTGGCCAGCAGGAGCAGGGAGGTCATTCTTGCCCTGTATCTGGAGGGTTGAGTCCAGCTCTGTCCCCTCAGTTTAGGAAGGACATTGAGGGCTGTGTCCAGTTCTGGGATCTCAGTTTAGGAAGGACATTGAGTGCTGTGTCCAGTTCATGTCCCTCAGTTTAGGAAGGACATTGAGTGCTGTGTCCAGTTCTGGCCCCTCAGTTTAGGAAGGACATTGAGTGCTGTGTCCAGCTCTGATCCCTCAGTTTAGGACATTGAGTGCTGTGTCCAGCTCTAACTCCTCAGTTTAGGAAGGACATTGAGTGCTGTGTCCAGTTCTGGGATCTCAGTTTAGGAAGGACATTGAGTGCTATGTCCAGTTCATGTCCCTCAGTTTAGGAAGGACATTGAGTGCTGTGTCCAGCTCTGTTCCCTCAGTTTAGGAAGGACACTGAGATGCTTGAGCACATCCAGAGGAGGCACCGAGGCTGGAGAGGGGCTGGGAACACAAACCCTGTGAGGAACGGCTGAGGGAGCTGGGGTTGCTCAGCCTGGAGAAATTGAGGAGATTCAGGGGTGACCTTATCACTCTCCACAACTCCTGAAAGGTGGCTGTGGGCAGTGGGGTTGGTCTCTTTCTCCAGGCAGCACTGACAGAACGACAGGACACAGCCTCAAGCTGAGCCAAGGGAAATACAGATTGGATATTAGGGAAAAGGTTTTTCCAGAAAGAATGATAAAGTACTGGAATGGCCTGTCCAAGGAGGTGGTGGAGTCACCATCCCTGGATGTGTTCAAAAAAAGCCTGGATGTGGCACTGGTGCCATGGTTTAGTTGAGGTGCTAGGGTATGGGTTGGACTTGATGATCTTAAAAGTCCAACCCAGTGGTTCTGTGATTCTGTGAGAGTTCAAAATAGTATTTGGGAGCAACAGAAACAGTCTGAAATTAACAGGATTAGATCTGTGTCTAATAATTATATCATTAGGAGGGAAAGCTCTAATTTATGGATGAAAGATGGGGAAGAACTTACTGGACCACCAGAAATAGATCTAGATTTCTGAAATAAATTAATTGGGGGTCAAAAATGGCAAACTACTGCAATAAAAGCAAATATCAAACACTTTCTGGATGTAGCTAAAAGAAATGGCAATGCATTCTTGACATGAATGCAAGATAAAGGAAGTGGTTATTCAGCTCTACCTGTGTAAAGGAGAAATAGAAAACAGCTTTAGCTGGACTTGGTTTGTACTGCAGGGCCTGAGAAAGTTAGAAAGGTCTGTGATAAAGGAGGAAACCTGCATCTACACAAGAACTGGGGGTTTTTACTTATCATTAGCTATGCTGGGTAATTTTAAAAGCACTATAACTGAGAATGTCATCCAACAGTAAAATGCATTTTACACAAGGCTACAGACATTGTAACATAATGGTCATGTTAGTTAAATTTAAAAAAAAACAGGTTTGCTTCATCATTCTTCTCTGAATGCATCCTGAACAACTCATTTAAGGATTTTACCTGTGGGTGACTCCAGGTACTGTGGTTAACTCTTTTAGAATGTTAACAAAGCACTGAGAGGTTTCACCTGTCAATTTGAATTCATC
Organism: Aegithalos caudatus; assembly: GCA_013389925.1. Taxonomy (NCBI): domain Eukaryota; kingdom Metazoa; phylum Chordata; class Aves; order Passeriformes; family Aegithalidae; genus Aegithalos; species Aegithalos caudatus. The sequence continues at coordinate 33,600 of WEIU01005630.1, read as the reverse complement.
CATGTTCCAATATTTGCTTGCTAAACATCAACAACAGCACTTGAGGTGTTTGTAAAGAAATACTTTGGCTTTTTTAAACCTGATACTAGAGACAACAAGAATGAAGACTTGAACCACTGTGGACATTAAATATTTTCATAATTAATGAAATAGCCTTGAGAGGTTCATCCTCTGAGTTTAGAATGAAGTGAGCTTTTTTCTCTAACGTGACTCACAAGCTCTAAGTCCTGTAGTTAATTATAAAAGCATGTTCTGTTTGCTCTCTCCATTTTCACTGCTGGTTTTGCATTGTCCAAACCATCTAAAAGTATGCAGTGATGTCACCATATGTATCATGGAGAAGAAAAAACAGATGAATACTCTATAAACACTCCTCATTCTTAAAACATGTAGCCTAAACAAAGGGCTTCCTCCGCCTTCTTCCAGAGAAACATGGGAAGAAGGAGAACTGAGAACCAAAATGAGGACTTTGAGCTACAGCACACTTACATTGAACTTGCATTTGATATTAGGAGACACAGGAAAGTTAGTGGTGAAAAATGGGGAACTCCAAATTTAAAGGATAAAAATAATTCATTTTGCAGGAAGATTTTTGACACTGGGCAACTGATTTCTTTAAAATCTTTCTGACATTCTACATCACTGTATTTATTTTTCCTTTGATCAATCTTCTCTGGAGAATAAAACTGAATCTATTCAAAAAGCCTTATTTTCTGACATATTACTGCCTCCATCACAATGCCCATAACAAGATCTACAATCAAATCAGCAATTCCAAGTTCTAACACATTTGGAACCCATGGAGTGATTTTAAATTTCTAAAATCTCTCTAATCATTCTGTAACCTTTTAATGCAGTTGCTTAACAGTACAGAAAAAGTAAGAGACTCTTGAAGAAAGGATGTAAAGACAAAAGAACAGACTAATGCCCTCAGTACCAAGAAAACAAGAGAAAGAATAAAAGTTGGAAAACAAGACAAAGACTGGATTGAAGAACAAAATAGCTTACTGCAGAAGGAAGACAGTATTTGTGAGAACTGTAAAGGGCAGAGTTGTAAAAATTGCAAACTGCCCTGAAAATGAGACATTGAGAGCTCTTAGTGTGATGAAAAGAATAAACATCGTTAATGCAATATCAGGCAACACAGAGACACAGTGCCCAACTGAGACACAAACAAAATGCAATAATAGAAAAGATTAGGAAGATATGACCCTAAATGTACACCTTATTCTCTAGGTTATATACATGACATCATAAATATTTCTACAGATGACTTCATATAAAATGAGAGCAACAAGCAAACACAAAAACACAGGGGAGAGAACAGAACAAGTGGGCATGCAAGCTTCCTCTAAAAAGTGTGCCTCAGGAAAGGGAAAACTAGTGTGCAACAAATTAACAAGAGATTTCATTCAACCTTTTAATGAGACAGTCAAAAGAGGAAAAGGAGTTATTCAATCAAAGGTAGAATTAGGTTAATTAAGCCAGACAACAATGAACACATGGAATTAAATCCCTGCCCAGTTGAACTGAGGTCCAGCAGTGGCAGGGACAGCTGGCACAGAGGGAGGGTGGATCCCCAGGATGGATCCCTCCCCCTGGAGATGCAGGTGGGGACCAGAGGAAAAGGAATGGCCAGCTGGGGGCAACGGAGCTCCAGGAACCCTGGCTGATGCCAGAGCAGGAAAACAAATGTAGCGCCACTAAAATTGCCTGCCAATCTGTCCATCATCCCCTTCCTGTCCCTGTGTCCAACTCCACAATTCCTTTGGGTTGGCCACTGCCTTCCCCTCCACAAGGAAAACATTTGGAGTCTGCACTGTTCCCTGTCACCATCATGCACAGCATTTAAGGACTGCTATAGTTAAAAACTGATCTGAAATAAAGATATCTGAACTGAAAGCAACAGCTATTCCTGAATAAAGCTATACATGGAAACTTGATTCAGATCTTCATCAGTTTAATCTCCTTGGAAGGCATGAGGATAAGGATACCTGCATGTAAAAATTCAAAAAAAAACCTAATGTAAATTCTTATTAAAAGACACTTCTCAATATTGCCACACTTAGGCTGTGGTGTTCTCTATGCTACAAAAATACAATATATACTTGTAAATGCCCCATATGTCCCCAGGAAGAAGGAAGAATGAAGGTGAGGCTGTGGATAGAAAAGCACCTTTGTTATTTAGTCCTTGTAACATTTACCCTGACATCAGCCACACTGCTGAAGTGAAACACACAATTGTGTCACCACTACAGTCACTGAAATCAGAATTTGTTTTCTCAGATTTTTCTGGACAACTAATTCTTATTTATTTATTCAAAGTAAAGAAAAAAAAGTTTACTTGAGGATTATACATTTTAATAAAACTCCATATCTTTTTAAGCTCCACCATGCTGAAATCCAATAAATGAGATAGAGGCCCATGTTTTACTGAACCAGAACACGTCTAAAGCTCACTCAAGTACAGGAATCTGACAGAAGAATAAATACAACTTTCAAATAACAGTGCATTCACTTGAGACAGCACAGTCTCTTCCATCCCTCAGTTTATAGCTGCCAACTTTGACACTTCAGATTCCATTTTCAGATCAAGCCAGTGGCCCTAATGATGCAGCTTAGAGTGGACATGAAGCACCCACCATATTCAGGTGACACTTACTGCAAATATAAACCACACACCAATCTGCATGCCCTTCGCAAAACCTCTATTTTTTTTTTTTTCCTGGAAATCTATTGAAGAGCTTTTACTGCCTTCTCCAACAGTGTCCTGTTCCTAACTCCTAACATCATCTTTCAGTGTAGTTGTTCACTGTCAGACATTTTCTAAGATGAGGTATGTTCTCAGAAATCTGCAATTTCCCATAACAGCAAATTTCCTCAACTAATATTTTTCTGAAAGCATCACTAGAAACAGATTAAGTATATAAGTGTAAAACAAAATTCAATGCATTTTTTAGACAAAGGATGTACAAGAGGTCTCTAAACATCCCAAAATCGTTAGTACTGCAGGGGAGCTGGACTACTAAAGTACTTCCCTTTCTTTGCTGTGATTGTGCACATGGAGCCATTAGTCTCAGGCAGATGTCTCCACTCTCTCCTCAGGCAGCCAGTGCCATGGATTATCTGTGCCACTGTCAGAGGCACATCAGGACAAGGCTGATGTTGGATCAGGAGAAAACTCACACAGTGCCAGTGCACTTGAAGGAAGAAGTCAGTTCCTGCAGTGGAAAGGATCCCTTTCCTTTCTCTGCAGTGTTCCTGTGTCATGCACATCTCTGCACCAGCTCCCCCAGCTGCCCTGCAAGCAGCAGCTGAGCCCAGGCAGGGAAAGCTTTCTGCATGGGCAGCCAGCCAGGGAATTGCTAACGTTTGGTTCAGGTGTTCCCCTTCCTACCATCACTCATTTTCTCAAAATGGGGTTGTGGCACCATATTCCACACAGAAAAGAGTCTTGCCTCAGTTCAACAGCACAGGACAATACAGAATATAATTTCTACATTAACTTCAAAATGAAGGTTGAATCTTTCAATCCAAATAATTGGAACAATGTCTATTTGAGAGTCTCATCAGGATTACTCCACTTGTAAAAGTGTTGAAGCTGCCCTGACCTTAATTCAAAGGAGGTTTGCAATAGAGCATTTTACATTAGAAACTCTTGTTCCACCATCAGCCTGAAATTGTGCAGAACCAATGACCTTCATAAAAACATAATAGAAGAGCCATCTTATTATGGAGACTTTGAGCAAAGTGAGTCCCTCAAACACACACAGACAGGAAAAGAGTTTGCTGTTCTGCTGGCAACTTAATATTGGTTTAGCTATTTTATGCAAGGATGCCCAAGGCATTTTACTATTACCTATATAATAAAAATGTAATAACAAATTTATAGAAGGCTCAATAATTGGATAGCTGAATTCATTGACATTTTGCCTCAGGAGATACTGGTTGAATTTTACACCACTCAGAAAGCTGACACCCAGACAATAAAGAATAATTCAGGGATCTGGGATTCAGAGGCCTAAAATCTGTTTTTTTTCCTGCTGGTAATGTAGAGAAATTCTGCACAGGTCTGTCCAATACCCTATTCACAGTGACTCAGTAAATGAAGAGCAAATTTTTCCATTTGGGGCTGTCTTTTTATATGAATACACATTATTACTAATCACAGAAAAGAGTGGTATGAAAAAAGAGAATTTTTGTCTACCAGGAATGTTTGTGACTACCAGAGCAGCATGTGGGTATGAACATGAACCAGTGTGACACTACAAGAGAGAAATAGATTTTAAGTAGTTGGTGCTATTTCTGGATTACTTCATGCTAATGTTGATCCACTTTCATGACTACTAAATAAAACCAAAATAATAACTAATGGGTTTTTAAATAACCATCATTTTAAAATTAAGATGCCAACATTCTTCCTAGAAAAATTTAAAAATACAGTTCCACTTGAAAGGATTTAAGCAAAAGAAAATAGTGGAAAAGTACTTCAGTGTTTGAATTTTAGTCCAACCTATGCCTAGATACTGGTACTCAGTACTGACCAATGAACCCATATGTGAATTTGCTATTAAAAAAATTCAAATTGTTGTGCAGTCTATTGTTAACAGCTATATTAAGCAAGCAGTCATGGGTTCATGTTATTTTCTTACTGAAATTTGTTTTCAGCAATAATAATTTATCTGGTAAATTTTATTTCCATTGAATTTTTTAGGGCTACTTTACCCTTTAAGGTGTCTAATAAAGCAGAATTGAGCTTACCATCTGATTATATGAATATGTGTCATTTTCCTCCTAACTCTTAAAAAGAAATTCTTAATTCAATTGACTTTGCACCCATTCTTCAGTCTTATGTTTATTTCCAGAGTCCCAAAGCAGATTGTTCAATCTCATCCTGCTGATTTCTTTAAAACTTTGTTTCTGTCCAGTCCATTCTACTAAAATTATTAACTCTAATTTTACCAACAATAAATTGCAATTCCTATACTTGGATTTACATTTATCAGGGTCACATTTCCTCCATTTTTCTTTACATGAGCTCTATTGTCTCACCTTGTTAAAAACTTTTTTTTTCCACTGAAGTAACTCTGTTGGCACTCCTGATATTTCTGCCCTTGAGTACTCAGTAGAATTATTTATCTGCTTAACTGCTCACTGTGCTGTCCTGGATGGCACAACACAAAACTTCACAAAAAAAACAAACCTCTAAATAAGAAAATCACAACAGAAAAATATGTCTCACATTAGAAAACTACACAAATGTCCTAAGGTTTTCTAGGAATAAAATTCATGGTCAAAATTAAAATTCTCAAAAAAAGAAAGTCAGTCCCCAAAAGAGAACCTAAAGCCAGATAATCAGGATTTAAATTATGCTGATAGTATAAAGCAAAGCAAGCAATTTTTCACATGTACATTTCATGTCAAATTTTACTTTATTTCTTCAGGATTAAAATCACCACTGCTATTCCATGCAATTTCTCCCACCTAGCAAACCAAAGATTATTTCTATATAAAAATAGCCATTGATCAAAACTTTAATTTACCAATGTGCTTTAATTTACTAACTCCAGAAGTACTTTACAAACAAAATGGATAACAGCTGATTTTCAGTCTAGGTTTCACTCTTTGATAAAACCACTGAAACAGGTTGATTGGTTATCTCTAAATGCTTGAGGAAATAATGTATCTACTCTTCATTTTTCTTTTGCCAGTGTCTATCTCTTTCTTTAAATAACAAGCCCTTTTTAACCTTTGATTTTATTTAGGAGTTTGAGAATCCATATGTTAAAACTGTATTTTTAGTTAAGATTACAATTCAACCATGACATTTTGTCAGGATTTATTTATCTCATTAAAAGGATTCAAAATGTGTTTGATTTATCCAAACTTAAACTGTGTCTGATCTAAAACTGAAAGAAAAGCTGCATCACCACATCTCCTTATGGTCTCTAATTAGCAGGGGGGAACGAATTTTAAATGCTCAACCAATTCAAAAGCTACAAGGGTGAAAATAAAAGAATTGCTGAAGACTTGGGAGAGTCTGTTTCAATGTTGATTCCCCACCAAGAACTCACCAGCTGGATAAAACTTCCAGGATCTCCTGTGAATAAAATGTTTGGGTTATGTCTTAACTTACAAACATGCATTTTAAAGCATCCTGTCCTAAAAGATTTAATTGATCTGTCCCCTGTCCAAACAGCAGTCCTCACCTTCTTGCATACTTTGGCATAGGTTGTGGGTGCTAAAACTGCACCTTTCATGCTCCTCTCCTCAATCAACACATAACCCATTATAAACATCTCAAAGTCCAGCCTGGCACTGATCCCAAATGCTCCAATCAAAGACATTTTGTTCAGGTTTATCCATTCAGTGTCAGGTTTATTTTTGTTATTTTTTATGGTGATTTTTGTCTCTGGTAGCTGTAGAGATCTCAGAATCAAATGGGCCACTAATCTAAACTCTACAGCCAACTATTTATTCATTTCCATAGTATATCCAAACTCCTGTGCAAAGCTCTGGCTCCACTGGTGCAGCCTGCATGTGCCACTTGATTTGCAACAGGTCAGACACCCCAGATGTTGCCCATTCAAATGGAGTACCAAGAAGTTAAATAAAATGAACTTATACAGACAGAGCTGCAAAAAAATGTGCAAATTTGGTGGGTTTATTCATCCCTTCATTTAAAAGAAAGCCAAGATATGCAAAAGCTCAAAGGCTCTAAGCAATGTATTGCCCTGAAAGCAAGACAGGAATAGAATTCAGATCTCATTTCTAAGCCAGGATCTTCAGTGCCTTTTATTATTCAAATACTCTGTGTTTTAAGCATGGAGCAGATTTCATTAAAGTGTTTGCAATCCACTAAATTCACAAAACAAACATTTGGGTGAAGCCAAGGAGCAGAACACATACAGGGTGTGAAGTTTTTCATGAACAAAGTTCCTCACCACAAACTCACCTGACAAATTTTTATTTGGCTTTACAAGGTAGATAACAGTCACAATGTATCACAGGGGAACTTGAATGAGAAATTTCTCTTAAAATCTATAGGTTGTGATATAAGGCCCCCAAATAAACTTAGGTAAATATATAGATAAATATTTACAGATTTTTTTCCAGGAAACAGATCACTAAAAGACAAAGAAAGCTGGGAAGCTTTCTGCAAAGTAGAAACTTCTTTTCTAGTTGGCAACTACATGTATTGTATCAAATAATTATTCCAAATATTGACCAACAGTGCTGCTTGCTTCAGAGACAGTGGGATAAGGTCTTTATACCAAAATTCATAAACGTTGGTCATGAGATTTTGCACAGATATGGACAAATATTTCATTTAATCACCTGGAATTAATTTTACAAATACACTGTGAAAACCCAAATTCTCCACCCTTGTCCTTCCTTGTCTGTTTATCCTGGAAGTTTTTCAGGCACATTTTAAGGCCACTGAGCTATAAATGCCTGATATGTATCCAGTTTTTCACCTCCTCTCAAAAAGCTAGACAGAAACTCCGTGTGCTGTTCTTTCTGATTTTATTTTTCCCTGCAAAGAACAAGCAGAGGAAGGCCTTAAGCTGGCCTCAGATGCTCCATATGCTGGGCAGCTGGTGAAGCAGAAAGGGATCCCAAATCCTGCATCCCTTTCTGATGCAATCTCTGCATCCTGAGGGGATGCATCTTCCAGTGCCTTCATCCCATCACGAGGTCAAACTGCCAGGGATACGTGAGCTAATGACAAATTCAGAGTCTCCTGACACACCATTTTAAATCTTTAAATTAAAGGCTTGTTCATGCCACAATATTATTTCTAAAAATTCTGTAATGTGGAAGATTCAAATAGTTTCCCCTATCACTATCCCTCCATCATGAGTATGTGGTGCCAGGTTTGATTTCCAGGCACCCTGAGCTCAAATAAAATTTAGGCAGTTCATGAGGACAGGGAGGTTAAAAGTTGGCAGGACTTGGTGAAATTATTTATGGAAGTGGCAAACTCAGACACAAGTAAACAGACAAGGTCACAAATGAAAATGCTTTTCACAGAAGACTCTCAGAATATTCCCAGTGCACAAAGCTAAGCACATGCTTAAGAATTTTCAGGATCACAGCTGCATCCTAGCATAAAACAGAAATAATGTCAAAAGATAAATAAAAAGAAAGTTAAAAACTGAATCAATTGCACATGGTTTTGTATTTAATGTATGCTTCTTAATCATGAGTACTTAATTAACAGTAATTGCATTTCTCTCCAAATTACTTGCTAATTAATTGAATTTACAGTGGACATTAATATGTGAACATTGGTAATCTTCTATTGACTGCAGCAATGTAGCAGTATCTTTTCAGATATATCTTCACCTCATTTTGGATTAGTGAGCCACAATTTTTTAATGATATCTAGTATTATGGGTTCTTAATTTCTGAATGATGCATTTTAAGCAAAAAGCATGTGAAAATATTTAATAATTATTTAAGTAAATCTGTAGGTAATATGAATAAAATTTAAAAGCAAAATACATAAAAATCACGTGAAAGAGGCACTGTTTTTCCTCTTTTTTGTAACTTTACAGAAGAAACAGTTTGAAGTATCCAAAAAATAAAAATAAAAAAATAAAAGGAAACATAATATGAAGGCTGAGTACAGGCTTAGTACATTCCAGCAAGAATCAAACCCACAAATGTTGAAAATTACCTGCTTTACAGCCTACACCACCTCCCACTACTCTGCAAACCCCCTTTCCTTCATGCCACCTTCCCTATGTGACAGGACACTGCTCACTGCTTGTTTCAGTGACTATTGACCTGGTGACCAATTTACAGCTCAAAAAATTAGCCAGAATTACTTTGCATCCAATCAAAGGAACATTAGGTTTGAAAAACCTCCTACTGTTATTTTCTTATCACATAAACCTTTTAAACTGGTTCTTGTCCATGTGTTCCAGGGAGGCATTACAAAAACAAGTTCTCCCTCCATCCTTTATGAGCAAAGTTCCTGCAGGATAAGTCTGGTACCAACCCAGGCACCTCCTCCTGCTCTCTTATTCCTTCAAAATGCCAAGCATACCATGTAAAACTTGAGCTCTACATTAACACACCAGTGAAAACTTCTGATCTGTTATATGTAGTTTGGGCTGTTTGCTTTTCCCTGTGCAAGTTTGCATTATTTTCATCCTTTATCAAGGGAGCAATGACCCCTATCAATTTTTCACTTACTGTGATAGCATCATTGCCATGCACCAACTACATACTTTCTAGATTACAGGCATTTTCAAAGGTTTTCTCCATCAAAATAGAAAAAAAATCTGTCCAAGGGGGCAGCAGACCATAAAATCCCAATCTGGACTCTGCACAGTTTTGTAAATGACAGCAGGAAAACAGAGGCTGAAAATTACAGTTATCACAGCACTTGCAGTGGCCAGTGGAAACTCCCCAGTCAATATCCTGGCAGCTGAACCTGCTCAAGGCTGCTGAGGGAACACAAGGTGCTCAACAGAGGGCAAGACAAGGTATCCTGAGTTGGGCATCAAATGCCTGACAGTCTCCTCACAAGCTTTGCTTGCTGGAGTTCACCCTGTTCACAGCTGGGCTCAGACTGGGCTGAGGCAATGCAGAGCAAGGGGTGATAAATCAGCTGGAGAGAGCAGCAGCTTGTGGCTGTGGCAGGGAAAGCCCAGTGCCACACTCCATGCCAAATAAAAATAAATCAAGCTTTGCAGAAAATGCAAAATACCGAAAACTGACAGGAATACCCTCCTAAAGCCTTTGGGTTCAATCAGAACCTATTGCTGGATTTTGAGGAGAAGTCAACAGAAAGTCACCTATCCCTCTGTCACCTATCCACTATGCCTTCTTCTCCAGTCAAAGGTCAACCTAGCAGTCCAAAAAGGGCCAGAGCAGATTTATGCTTCAGGCAGAGTAGAAGGAGCTTCATGTAAATAGGAATACTCCAGAACTTTTTATTCTAGCAAGGTCAAAGCACAGGAGTAGCAAAGACCCTGTAGAAACACAAAGCAGAGCAGCTGTGACAGTCAGTCCTGGGCTCCCCATGGGATCTGCACCAATTCCTGGGCACCTGGTGCCACATTCCCAGCTCTGCCAGGGCAGGAGGCTTTCCACCTGCCCTGCAATGCCTGTCTGCAGTGCTGCATTGCTTAGATCCTCAGAAACCACCCCACATCCTCTCCTCAACTGCAAAATATCATGGCATGCCACAAGGATTTGGAGTGGAGTCGTTGCCACACCAGGGAAGCAGCAGATAAAGGTAAATGTGTGAGCTGTGGCTGCAGCAGGCAGTGCCACCTCCTCCCAGGGCTCAGAGGAGCCCCTGGCATGCTCAGGTAGGGCAGCAGGGTTCCTCCATACCCACAGTGTCCCAGGGAATGCTCTCCCTCCTGAGCCCTCTCTGCTGTGGTCGTGGCCACCATGGAATCACCTTTGGCACATGTTTCATCCCTGGGGACTGAAGGGAGATTCCAGTGTTGGAGGGGGTCCATGAGGCTGCAGGGCTCAGCAAACCTGAAGGTCAAAACCACTTGGGTACCAGGAGCTCCAAGCAGGACAGATGAGCAATGCACTTCAGCAGCTCTGCTGTCTCCTGGTGAGATTTCTTAGCTCTGCAATCAAAGCTGCAGAGCTGTTGCACCCTTAGCTCCATTGTTATTGTGCAGTCATTAACAAATGGAACGTGATCCTGGTTATTTTGCCACTTCATGAATTTTAAACATCATGAATTTCGAACTCTCTGCAATGTGTTTGCTCTATCCATAAGCCAGAAATACTTAAATAAAGTGTTTTGAGTACTTCAGATACAAACATTCCATAAAACTGAACAGTCACTCATTATCATCTCTATGATCTGGTCAGCTGTGAAAATTTCAGCAGTGATCAAAACATTTAGAATATATTTTAGAGCACTTAAGAAATGTATTTTATTAAGTTTATCATAAAAATCCTATAGAGAAAAATGTTTCTAATAAAAATGTATAATATGCACAGAACTTCAGTTGTACAGAGAATGTAATTTTTAATTGATGAATTCCAGTGCTCTTTTAAAGAAAACAGTTTTCTATGTGACATTCAGAACCAGAGCATTTCATTCTAGTTTTAATTTTAACACCCCTATTAAAATTTGAAGCATTTGATTTTTACCATCAGTATAAATATGTTTCTCTTTTTAAGACTGCATATTTATCAAACAGACCAAATCAGAAACATGAGAAAGAATGATGGTAAGCCAAATAAAACATGTGTTTGTCCTGAATGTAATTGTAACATTATAAACTAATGAAGAGCAAATACAAATTGAAAAATTCTGACAGTGAGCAGTGCTCCAAGTGTTGTACAGAGCAGAGGAATTTTGCATCCACAGGCAATGAGCAGCCTGTCCTTTCCACTCTGAGCACCTCACTCAGGAAATTAAGTAAATTTAGGCTAATGCAGGAGCAGCTCCATTGTGGCACTTCAAATTCAGGCTACTGACAAGAATGTGCTGCTTTTGGATGGCTGTAAACCTTGTATCCTTCTGCTATATATGAAACCAAAACAAAATCTACTGCAAATACTAAAAGCATTATTTTAACAGGAAAAAAAAAAACAGAAAAGTACCAGAGAAACAAGGCAATTATTGTCTCTACTGTGGAGGACTAGAAAAGGTTTGCATTTCCTAAATAATTTTNAAGTAGAATCCTCAAAAATTACTAGAAGGATTGGGGATTCTTAGCAAACTTTCTACCAGCAAATATAGCAACAAAGTGAGAAAAAAGAGTATGAAAACAGATAAATACTGCTGCATTCTAGTCTTTTTAGATAAGACAGCCATTCCCTTCAATATCTCCAAAGGTGAGTTCTGACTCAACCTTAAATCTATCCCAAGTCCCCAGAACCTGTGTGTGTCAAAATTTAACTTCTTCCTTCTTGGATTTGTAATATAAGAAACCATTGAAAATCATTTGTATATTCCTCTGGTGCTCCATTTGTTGGGATCCTGATACCTTATTTTTATTTCACTTATACCCACCCCAGGCTCCAGCAAGACTAGAATGAACAGAGTAATAAATTCTCATTTTCAGTAGATGGCAAAGTTACAGTTAATACATTATGGATGTAACAGTTTCTATAGAAATTACTCAATGAAACAGGACAATGTCAGAGTAAATGCAATACAGTAAGTTACCAAATTCTGTTTCTTTGCCACTGTACAGCATCACATGGAAAATTAAGTGATTAAATCTATAGCATTACATAAATATTTTCTTACTTTATGAATGAAGAAATATTGTTTGCTAACATAGGAAAACATTTTTCCCCTGTTCACTTAAGCTCAGTTTTGTTCCTACTAGGAATTACTGCAGATAAGAATGTGAAAATATGTGGATCTAGAAATACAAAATACATGAATCTAACCTCCTCTATTGCCAAAGGGAGGAACTGAGCTGTAAAAAAAACCCTCTTTCCATTCTGTGCCACACAGTCCAGCTAACTGTGAGACAAAGATAAATATTCAAGTAGGTTTTCCTTTAAGAACTACAAATTTATGCCGCCCTAGAGAATAAGTCCTTTACATGTTATCCATCTCTTAACTGCTCATATTTCTTTAAAATATCAGCTAAATATTAACAATACAATTACTAACTAGCAATTTGTAATAAATTCCTACAAATAGTAGCTTAGTAATGGCCAGCTTGTGCCACTTTCTTTAAATAATCCTCTAGTTTATAGGTGAAGAAAATAGTGATGGCTTGCTCTCCATCAGGATGAAATGAAGTCTAAATAAAATGGAGAATAGACAGAAGGGAGCTCTTTGAAGCAGCTGGCACTGATAATATTATTGTTGAAAACTTCATGCTTATTACAGAAAATATGAAAAAGAGCTGTGCCTTATCACATCCCTCTCACCAAACTATCCAAACATTATGGTATCTCTCATTTCTTTTTGCTCATAGTTTCTTCACATGGAAAGTGACAAAAAATATAATTTTCAAGCACCACTTTTGCCCTCTGGAGTCTGTGTAATGACAACACACAGAGGGCATGCAGTGCACCGACTTTCCAAGAAACACACACATCCAAGTAAAAATAAAAGTCCCTTTTTAATGCATTTTCCTTTATTTTTCTTGCCTTTTCTCTTCTTAATGCTGCACAGATGGGACAGCTTCTTTGGAATTCCTTCCTGGATCTCTCACTGTCAACAAAGCCATGACTGACTGTTCAATCCTTTCCTAATGGTCATGATGACTTTCTTTTTCCCTTTTTTGGATCCTTCTCTCCCTCTTTTCACATTTCAACATTTCCCTTTCAACTTTTGTACAGCCACTCCAGTCAATTTCTAGCATATCTAATGGCACTCATATATTTCCTATTATTTTTATATATAGCTTCCTACACAGTAGATTAAGATAAACATCAAACCAGACCACAAGACAAAGAAACTCTGCATATTCAAATACATGTACACTATGAAAACAGCATGTGATAAGGTACAGGATTTTTCTCTATAGTTTGATGCTTTTGCAAAAAGAATAGAAAATACCCTGCTGTCAATTAATACATTATGGTCAAAAAAATTCTAAAGCATACAGGAATTTTGAAGTTGCAGACACTCAAAACCTGCAGTTAAAAATGCATCAGTTATGAAAAGAAAGGGTTTTCCTTCCATTTGACTTACAGGAAAAAGATGGAAGAGTAAGATTTCCCACTCTGAATTAAGAACTGCTTTTCAAAGGCACCTGAAGTACCTTTTGTCACAGAAGTGACATTGTGACCCTCAAAAAACAGCATCCACTGTGTAGCATTTCTGAGAGCTTTTACAAATGCCACTAAATGCACATAACAGGACTATTTAGCCACTGTGCAGGACTGTGAACATGTTAAGCATCCCTAATTCCTAAAGACCAGGATAACTGTTCCACAGAGGACAGCTGGGAAATGGCAAATGTTAGCCCAGGGCTCCAGCAGGTCAGGGAGGATCATCCTCCCACTCCTTTCTGAGCACACAGGGAAGGGAGTTTTCTAGGGAAGAGGAAGGAAGTCAACACTAATGTCACAGCATTAACTGGTGTTCTTTTGGCTTTTGATTCCTAAACAGAATCAGAGATACCTAAACCATTTTAAAAAGCTGAGCAAACCTTGAAGCAGTAAGGGGCAGCCTTTGATATACTACAGGGATATCACACAGCATGGAGTGAAGCTTTGGACATTCAACAAAAAATATCAAAAAATCCTATTATTCCCTTTCCTTCAAGACATTCCTTGCACATTGGGAACACACTTTATGGTTAAGTCTGTGCACTGTATTCCAAATCCAGCCAAGCACAGTAGAAATCAGTTCAAAATGTAAGACTGCACACAAAGACCCAGCAGCCTGTCTTCTCATTTTCCAAACTTGACTTGAACTGCACAGCAGTGCTCAAAGCCATGTTTAGGACTCTCACACTGCACAGTGGCTCTTCAGCCTGCTGCCATTTCTGAGTGTCACTGCTGCTGTGTGCACCCTTGGGTCCAAAGCTTGAGGAAAATGGAAAGGGTTCAAGGACTTCCCCATTTAGGCATTTCTTCACAAGCCCTACAGATGGAAGATGAAAGATAATGTTTGTACATGAAAAGATCTAATATAAGAAGGGTGCTGTGTTCATGTGTTATTTCACAGCTGGCACTGGTTCCTCCTTTATTTTGTTTTCTGACTGCAGTCAGTCCCAGTGTTAAAAGTCTGTCTCTTGCAAAGGATGTAATCCAAAAGAAACTAGAGCTACATCAATTTATAACAAAAGCACACTAAGGTGCTAAACTCCCTGTGCAAACAAATTTCTCTAAAGTTTTATAAGATGAGAAGGTACCACTTAAAAACAAAGTATCAACAGAGTGCCTCCAGAGCCTTGCTCTCTACAGAGTGCAGTGACTCCACTCACAAGTGCTCACCTGAGCTCACAGGCAAAGGAGAGGGCAAGTCTCCACCTCCAGTTAATAACAAGTAATCCAGTCATGTTTCCAGCTTATTCTGATGTGGGAGGACAAATGACAGAATTTGCACATCTCTTCTGGCAGATAAATTCTTGAGAAGACCTGCCTGGGCTGCATCCCTGAGTGTTTTCACTTGGGGGCTGAGGGAAACATTACCCATTTATAGGTGACATCAAAGAAATGCCAACATGGTCTTCCAATGTACACACTGCCTTCTTTATTGCTCACTTTAATTTTCCCTTTAGCATGCATCCCTCCTGATGGCCATGAAGGTGTATAAATGAAAAGCAAACAAAACTCATCTGGAAAAAAAAAAAAGTCTGGAACAAAAGTGTTGGGTCTGAAAAAACATGCAAGAAAACAGATGTAGAAAACCCCACTGAAAGTATTCTTGTATAGGTAATGAGCAATTTTACTTCTATTAATTAAACTAATGCTTTAATTAAATAATGGTGAGATGCAGGCATAGTCANAAAAAAAAAAAAAAGCTTTATGAGTGTTAACAACAGAAAATCAAATCAAGTATGAATATTAACATCTTAATGTGCATGCAAATTTATTAATAGATTAAAATTTTAAAAAGCTGTTCTAATTAGATGCAGCAGCAAGCCCTCTGATATGCAAGCAGTGCATTTGCCTTACTGTATTAACTTCTATTAATGTTACTTTAATACGTGCATTGAACCAGAGATTATGAGCATCAGTTCTGCAGAAAGTTTGCTTTCAGGAATAAGCTAATGGAAATCACCAAGGAAGCTTTTCCAGCTGAATACCTCAGGACAAAACATGCACCATCTTCCTTTTTATTCCAGGCATCTTTGTAGAGTTGTAGAAAAGCCTTCACCTCTCTGAGGCCGTACTCAAATGGCAGCTCAGAGCATTCAGGGCCAGCCAGAAATGGGAAATAAAGAACTGGGAAGCTTTCAGAAACTTTAGATAAAGTAGGTTGGCAGGATGGAGAACTAAAGCAGCAGAGTGCCCCATCTGCTCCAACGAGCAAGCAGAACACCTAAAACACACACAGGTAGATGGGACCTGGGATAAAGGAAGCAAAACCTCTTACCTGTAGCATCTCACTCAGTTGTTGGTAACTTCTGTTACTAAGGGATTTATTTATGTTCTGTGAATTTGGAGGCTTTCACCATTTTTTCAAAAATTTCTCTTGGGATAAAAGGATTTTTAAAAGTCATAAGGCATCTCTTTGACTTGACAAAATATATAAAATAAATCTTAAAAAATGTCATAAAGAGAAAAAATATCCCAAATAATATTAATCCTACTTCAGAGAAATTATAATAGCAGCATTACATACTAATACTTGATGATTTAGAAGTATTTCACAGCCCACACTCAATTTACAAATTTAATGGAACATTTCTGTATTTCAAGGCTGCCAAATCTACACATATCCCAAGGATTCTGCATGTTTTCATTGGGGAGCATGTAACAGGAGATAGTGAAGAAATGTCATATTTTCTCTATCCTAGAAACAGAAGCAAACAAATTTAGCTTTTTTTGCAAGCAAATACAAATTATTGAACTGTAAGCAGAGCAAATAATTTAGTTATCATGCCAATTAAACAGGGGAAGGGAGAAATATTTTCAGGTTGCCAATATTTCAAACTTGTCATAATCTGAGCTTAGCTTAATTGCAATTACTCCTTTTTCCTAATAATAATTTTCCTGCCAGCTGGAAAGTAAAATTGATTGAAGCTACTGTGGTTTTTTAGATGTCCTAAGTACATCATAATGTAAAGAATATCACAAATATATATTTAAATGAGCTCTGAACACAGAAATTTCTCCAAGATCTGGTGTGATTAACCTAATACCCTCAAACCTTGTTCAGAATGTGTGTTATAAGGGAAGGAATACTGGCTTCCTGATCTCCTGAAGATGAATGGAATGGTTTTCCTGCCAGCAGGCACTTTAAATAGGATATACAAAAACACTGTGCTGTTGTGAAAACCTTTGCATACATTTCCAAACATTCTTAGTGAGAGTTTTGTTAGACATCCACTTTCTAACTTGGAATAAATAGTGCTACTAATAAAAACCCACTTAAACCAATGCATATTTAAAGCAACTAAAATATGAAGACAAACATTTGATAACAGAGATTAGTATGGTATAAACCACTTCCCAAAGGTCACATTGTACAAACCCTACTAATTTAAAGGGAAATATTATCTTTGAACTGAAAAACCATTGGGCTTGTGCAAGCAAGTTATGCACTGCAGTTATCCTGTGAATTTACTGTGGCAGGCAGTGCTGATGTTCAGCATGGTTTGGGGCATGGGACCCACAGACACAGCCCAGGAAATGCAGGTTTGGGTGTCTCATTATCCCAACATCTGAGATCACCACAGCTGCACACCCACAGCTGGTCTTGAATGCACCTGGGTGTTTCTAGGGATGGATCTCCTCTGTCTCTTGTGAGGAATAAGGGTGACTATGCCTGGTATAGAATCAGAGACTTTCCAGTGAAAACAGGACAGAAACTGGTCACAACAGCAAATAATCTAACTTCAATAAGTCTCTCTCCCACAATCACTTTCATGTATTCCTGCAAACACTTGCAACTTTGGATAATTGTACTCTACCACTTCTTAGTTCCTTCACTAGGCAGTTACCAAACAGTCCTTTAAATATAGCTGAAAATATAGCTCCTGGTAACAAAAAAATTAAGCATTCTATTTTTACTTTCAAGTCTTAGAGCATAAACCATCTTAATGCAACAACACACGTAACATCTTCTTAAGTCAAACATGAACATTATTAACTTTACCAGCAGACAATTTTTCTCTTCAAAACCATAGACTGCCATGAGTGACAACATACTAAAGATAAGGGGCAGCCATTATACCTTAGATTCCTGAAGTATTCTGCATTATTTGTACATTTTAGTGTGGGATCACATAAAATAATGGCACTGTAGGCTTAAATTGGTTTAAGCTGCAAATGCAATGGGACCTAGATATCTTTATTATATCTGAGAGTCACAAGCATGTGGCAAAAACCCTCTAAACATAAGTGTAGAGTTAAAACAGTAAAATATCCAGAGGTCAAATTTTCCCTTGCTACTTCACCCCTGAGAAAGCAGAGTATGTTCATCTCTGATGCAGGACCAGTGATCCTAGGAGAGAGATCAGCTGAGCCACATCTATGCTGACTATGAGATACAGTAGGTGATGAAGAAAAGGATGAAAAGAAGAAGTGCTTTGATTAGAAATACTTTTTGGGATTTCAGTAAAATTTAAAAACTGTATTCAAAAATATGGTCTTTCTCTAAGGCATCAGCCCATAATTTTTTTAAAGAAATGCATTTCTCACTCAGAATTGGAGTCAACAAATGACAGTACTTTAGTGAAATCCAGAAAAGATACAGTTCAAATGAATTGATGCAACATTGATTTTATGAACTTTTTTGAGCCTCCCTTTCGACTTTGAAACTGAAAAGAACTAAAAAGAAGAGCAACTGAATTTACAGAGAAATTTCATGACCTTCACAGCTGATGAAGCAAGCAGCACCAATTCCATCCATTCCCCACAGGCCAGGACATTGGCACTCAGTGGAGAAAAGCCCCTGAATGTAAGAAAAAGCAGACTGATGCTATAAAAGGTAGCTTGGATATCAGCAATCAAAATTGTTGTTATGACACAAAAACTGCAGGAGTACTTTTCCTTCCCTCCATTTAACAGATGCTGGCAAGGTATTGAAATTTTGTAGTGAGTCCCATCACAAGACAGACAAAATAAAAGCCACAGATAAACATCTGTCAAGACTGCAGCTGAAAGGTATAATCTTTTAACTTGTCAGTCTTCATGTATGGAAAAAAAAAGGAAAAATAGAAAGGATAGAACAGGAAAAGCATACAAATAGCCTAGGATTTGTACATTTGGTTCTTGTTCTTAAAGAGCAAGAAAGTTGCCTGAAGCTTTTCAATGCTTGTATCAATTGGGAAAATTTGTATGCTGCTACTAAAAAGGAACTTCAGCACCTTATCTTCCTCTGACCTGCAAAAAAACTTTACTTGGCTTTGGAATAAATTTGAATAAATCTGAATACAGATATGATTGTTGGAGGTCTTTGGGAAAAAGAAAAACAAACAAACCTACAGAATTTTAGGGAAAAAAAAAAATTGCCTGAATCAGAAAAGACTTCCCAAACACACCCAATATGAGGAGAGACTGGGAGAAATATCAGTGTGCAATTGTGCCATGTGGAAACAAGATTCCAGCAGTAAGCAGTGGGAAGAGAAGAATCCCAAGCATTGGGGAGCTCAGGGGTAGAGCAGGATGAAAGAGCAATCCCTGAGCTCAGGAGAGAGGGGAGGAAGGCAAAGCAAAGTTTGCAGCCAAGGGTGGAAAGGAGGGAGAACAACATCAGTAGTGGTGCAGCAGCTCAGTCTGTGACCCCAGGGGTGCCAGCCCAGTGTTTTCATGGAACACCAGCTCCTCTCTTACAGGAGAGATTACTGATCTCACCCTCTGCAGCAGGAGGCTTACCACATGTAAGAGCAGTGTCACAGCACTTGCTGTTGTATGTTCATTCACATCTACCTGCAAAGTCAACTTTTAATTTTTGGTTTCTTCTGTACAGGAATTTGGCATTTCCTGTCTGAACTGTAAATAAAAACCTAACCTTCTCATTCTTAGATATCATTGCTGAGAGATGTCATCACCTGGCACCTCAATCTCACTGAAATATACTTCTTCTTTCAACTTAATATTCCTTAATATTCTTTTTCTTTCATATTAAAAAGATTAATTATTATTCTTTAAAGAGTATTCTTCAATATTCTTTTTTAATATAAAATAAAATATTCCTCTTTTTTAACTTTAGAAGTGAGTCCTAGTGACCTGTGTTCATTAAAAAACACTTGGTACTTCCCACAAGCCTGTGATTGTGTCTGTATTCTCAACAGGTTTGTACTCAGGCAATTGCATTTTCACAGTGCAACATAATCCTTGTAAAATATCAACTGGAAAAAAAAAACTTTTAAACTTTCCAAATAAAAAACCCTTGTTGTGTCGTGTTGCTAGTACAGAATGGATAGCTGCATTCCTGAGAAGGATGAGACATCCCTAGGGATGCAGCCTGTAAGGACACCTGCACTGTACAGCACAGACGTGTGCTGTGGGTGAAGGGACAATTGTCACGTGTAATTTGAAAACAATTTGCTAACTTATGACTGCAGAAACGACAGCATTTCAGAACTCAGAGAATTCAAGGCAGGACAATGGCTCTATGCACTGCAGCTACTGGAATTATTCTGTGTGCAAAGCCAAAAGACAAGGAGCACTGAGCCAGGCAGGGACCTGGGTGACATCTCCCCAGGGACACGTGGGTTTGGAATGTCAGCAAGCCACAGCCACACACCACATGTGCAGGAATAACAGTGCTGAGAAGGAAAGAAGAGGGCATGAAATAGATGGGGGAAAATAAAAATAAAAAGTTAACAAATTAACAAATTAAAGCAGCCCCAAACTCCCATCTGATGGAAGACTCTATTTTCAATTCTGTTGTTTGATCCAGTGTAAAAACCACAAATGAAGCCAGAAGTACTTATCTTACCAAAAAATGGAAATCAGACCCAAGTGTCTTATCAAGAAGGAAAATATCAAAATGAGAGAAATATGCTTTAAAATAGAGATTTTAGAGAAATAGAGAAATAGAATAAAGCTGGGGGATACTGTTCAGTGTTGAGCTATGGAAAACCCAAATGGGGAAGATGCTTTGTGAAGGACCCTGGAGAAAAATCTTCAAGTATTCTTGATATATATCCAAGTTTTGTGCTGCAAGGACTTTATTAACAAATGAATGAATGAACAATAATGTCAGAGCCATGAACTGAGGATTTCAGAACAGGTGGAAAGATCCCCTGCTCACATTGTGCCAGAGGCTGAGCAGGAGGCTCAGTGGCCCCACCAGGCAATCTGAGATGACATACCCTGCCTTTCTTCCATATGTTCCTAAAGCACAGTGATCCTGATATATCTGTTCACTTACAACTAGCATACAGCTTATTTTGCCAGTTTTTGCTCTTTCAAGGCAGTACATTTTCAGAAATGTAAAAAAAAAAAAAAATTAAATATTACAGTGAGAGACTTTAACAACACCACTCACTGCCTGATGGAGCTGATGAAATCCATTCCTGTGCAATATCCAACCACCAGCTCTCCAAATAAGCTGCAGGAATCAGCTAAGGCAGCTTTCCACGCAAGAGCACACAGGCTTGGTGGAAGGGCGGGTTGAATCTTGGCAGCACGGCTAATAAATGTAATTATAATGATAAAAGCTCACAAATGGCTTCATTCTACACTGTCACTCACGGCACAACCTGCAATCGCTCACTCCTGCTGCACACAATGACCTTTGTCACGCTCGAGAAAACAGCTTCCCGCTGTGATTTGACTCTTACTGAGTGCCCAGATGGGGCAGTTTTGCTTCATTATTTGTGTCTGTGAAGTGGAAATGCCAACAGAAAGATTCATTACTGTCAAGATCATCTCCGCAAAGCTCCCTTGATTTATTAGGGCATAAACTGCTGTACTGGCCGTAATGAGACATCAATGTTCTGTAAAGCCTATGAACTCAAGAAGGAAATACACTGCCATCAAGAGGCTCGGGGCCTAATTTATTAACAGCTTCTGTCATACAAGCAGCACTGACTGTGGCTGTTGTAGGGAAAAAAATGTAAGAGATTTGCCAGTGACATGTTTACATAAAAGAATCTCTTCTGTTTTTTCCTGAAATTTGTTCGGTGCTGACAGGTGAAATGCAGCGGAATTCACAAATATGATAAAATATTAGCATCTCTCAGATTCTATTTAATGTCAAGATTGTGATCCAGACTTATAAATCACAGGATAAGGAAGCTTAAGATTCAAGTTATCTTGAAGGGAGACAATTCCCTGTCCAGCTTCAGAGTGTTCTAGATTTTTTTAAGCCCTACTTTTTGTGAAGCACTCCAGATTCTCTTATATTTTTATTTTTACCATAGGATGTTGCCTACTTTTGTAATTAGCACAGTGCAACACTACTGAAATATTACAAGTGTTTATGACAACAAACAAGTGTGACAGAAACACTAGAACTGCTTGTTTGTGTCTGCCATGAAGTACAGGCATTATTTGAGCAGAATGCATCAGCTGCTTAATCCACACTGAAAGCCTGTAAAGAGCACTTCAGCAATACAGGAATAATTTAATATTCCATTGACAAAGAGTTCCTAACACGGGCATGAGGAGCTGGAGAGGCTTTCACAGTGCAGCCCTTGGGATTTTGTGTTTCTAGCAGTTACAGATTCATCAGATAGTTAAATCAACAAAGCAAACAACAACCAGAACAAACAAAAAAAAAGTAATGATAACAAAACCCAAAATTACACAAACCAAACTAACAAAAGCACAGCAGAACTTCAAATCTGCACCCATGGTAAAGACTCTTCTGCACGTTCAGATAGAATGTAAGACAATATGTTTACATTCAGTCAACACATTAGAGAATGAAGGAAAACATCCAGCTATAAAATTACACTGCTGTACAAAAGTTCCTTCTAAAATCTCATTAATTTTTCATGTACCTCTTCCAAAACTTAGAGAAATACATGCACAGTGTAGACTAATTTTCAAAAGTCTCTTTTCAGAATGCTGTTTCAGAAAACTCTTTGCAAAAAGCTATGCCACAAAAGAAACTTCTCTAGTGGGAAATATATCACAACCTGAGCAGTCCTACACAGACAATTAAACCCATATAGAGCTTATTACTATTAAATCAGCAAAATTAGTGGAGAAAAATAGAAGTGCAAAGATATCTGCTTATGATGACATAATAACCTTGCCCATGCTTCTAATTTCACAATGCAGCCTCACTGAGAGGGCAACTACACTTTGTACTGGCACAACTCCTGTGAGCAGCTCTGGATCATGTAGATTCTGTAGTGCTGTTAACACTTGATGAAATATGAATGTGGGAGAGAACAGCAGGCTCTTCTGCCACTCAACAACCCATTAATTCACTTTGGAGAAAGGAGGAAAATACACCTCTTTCGTTGAGCCACTATCTTTTGGAAAGGCTAGGTGTCTACATTAGTAGAAAAAAATTAAGTTTATTAGTATTTGTATGTATATAAATGAACATAAAGTTCATTACAGGTATTTGTAAGATACCTGTGTGGTTTTCTTTACATTAATATTCCCTTATGGCTATTAAATGTTCCAATGTTTAAAGAGCAGCACACTAAACCATAACTAAACCATAACCAGTGCTTACTCATCTATTTCTCATTAAATGATGGACAGTTTTTGAATGAATTATGAAATTTTGAAAATGCATGGAATATGGCACCATGACAACCATAGAGCTGAGCTCAAGTTCAGCTATTTTCCCTCCTCAGCAAAAGCAGCTCTGGTTATTTAGACAACATGGGCACTTCTGTGCTGAATTCCTCTCCTTTTCCTGAGAGTCCCTGTGGTTTACATTGTGCACAGATGCTGTTCATCCCTGCTAACCAGTTATCCTTAAAGATAATCCTTAGTAGTCATGGAAGTGATTTTCTGGAAGAGCACATCTGAAAGCTGCTCTGGTGCAGTGGCACAATCCTTACCAGAGATCTCTCAGTGGATTCAGGAGCCTGATGGAGGGATTCAGGAAAGGAATTTGCTAATGCCCTTCAAGGTTCAATATTTGTCAGCTGAGAAGTATGCTCTGACTGGTTGCCAATGATTAATGGCTGTCATCATTCTGAGCTGCTTATGTCAAGGCCCTGAAGGGGCAGGGGGATGAACAGACATTCCATACATCCTTGCTGCTGTGTGACCAAAAATGGCCTGACCTCAGTCTAGTCGTGTCTGCTCACTTGGGGAAGGTATGTGAGGATTTTATTAGGAACCAAACTACGATTTTGAAAATTTTATTTATTATTTCCTATTGCTAATGCAAGCAGAGCACAGTCAAAGACCTCATTTTGATAATCACCTTTGCATACAACTGATTATTGTATGGAACACTGTTAAAACCATAGGGAAGCACCCACCAATTATATTGATGGTCCAATGGCTTATTAATTATTGTTTGCTGCACACAAATTCAGAGCCAAGTGCATTTTTCTGTCTGAAATGGCACAAACATGACGTACCAGAAAGGCAGCCTCAGATGTCTGGCTCATCTCTAGTTTCCATACATGGCCTTTTAAGGAGAATTTAGGTCAGCCAAAACAAAACAGTTTGTTTCAAAATGGGGTGCCATATGTCAAAATGTACTTAGCCAGTAAAATTTTTAGCCAAAAAATCAGTATTATCAGATATGGGGCTAAAAACTCTGTACTCACAGTTTTCTCATGCTGTTTGTGCACACATTTGAATATTTTCTAAAAATTTGGGTTTGGTTGCTTAAATGTATCAAAATATTATTTAAAAATTACTGTCACAGTTATTAGAATAATGCTGATATAATTTTTTGTTATTGTCATTTGTACACTAAGTTTCTATTAGGGACTGAGTTCTGTCACCCTTTTCATAAAAATTCTAAACAGTTCCATTGGCTGTATAAATACTGTGGGTGCTATTCATCATGGAATCAGTGATAAGTCAGGGACATAGCCCCAGAGCAGAACATAACTCCCATTTTGACAGGATTATACTGAATAACACCCAAGACACTGCTAGAAACTACCTCCAGCAAAGAAAAGGAAAACTTATTTCACAAGGCAGCTAACAGGATCTTTTGTCTTGGCAAATATTGCCCCCTGTGTGAGAGACAAAGAGAAAACAACTATTGATCTCTACTTAGAGCTATTTTCTAAAGAGATTCTTCCAGGAGAGCTGAGCACACAGCGTTGATGTAGGGATGCAGCCCCAGGCAGGGTGTGCCACAGCCCAGATCTGCTGGCAAAGCAAGGCACAGCTCAGGCACTGGGTGTCCCAAACATGGACCCAGCAGAGGGAACCCTGCATCCCAGCACTCTGGATGCCACAGAAGCCACCCTGGCTGGGAGGAGACACGCTGGAATCCTGCTGGTTCCCTGCCTGAATCCCCAGGTGTGACCCTGCTGCTGTGCTCCCAACACAGCCCAGAGCAGCTGCAGCCCCACAGCACAGCAACACAGCCTGGGACTGGGGGAGAAATGAGCCTGGGCTCTGGAAATAGCCAGAATCATTGCTGAAAGGTGGGCTCTTCATGCCTGTCCAGTACAACACAAACCATGGGATGTGTACTCAAATTCTACACTGGAAAACAGTGGGGATCTCAGACTCAAATTCTGTACTAGAAAAACAATGGGAATCTCAGACTCAATCTCTACACTAGAAAGCAATGGGCATCTCAGGCTCAAATTCTACACTAGAAAACAATGGCAATCTCAGACTAAGTGTATTCCCTAGACAGATTCTGTGGTTCCCACTCAAAATTGCCAGCAGTGCAACTGCAGAAAGGTTTCACTCCCACAAAGTGGGGACTGATGAGGGATTGCAAATGACAAGAAATGGATGGACAGAAAGACAGTCTAACCAGAGTCACTTTTGAACATAGGATGAAATTCATCTTCCATAAGTGTTTGTACCTATAAAACTTGATAGCACAAATACTTTAGGAAAATTCACCCTCTAACGTGATGCAAACTTAGCCAAAGCAAATCTTTACAGCTTTCACCCATCCCTACCACAGATGTTTCAGTATTTGGACAAAACTCTCATTTTATGAAAAATTCAGCTATTTCTTTTTCACAAGATGAGCAAACTCAATAAATGTATACTGAGTTAATTTCACTCTTGGAGAGTAAGTTAATAGAATACACAAACTGCTGTGGGATTTTACTTTTTTTTTTTTTTTTAAGCAATAGTTAAAGATTTAGACTGCAATATTGGTAGGTCAGTATTGTTCTATCTTTTGCTTTTTATTCTTAGGAAAACTTCTTCATGGTTGTACTGCTATCTTGTATTATTAAATCAGCTAAAAAGCACAGAAACAGACAATATCCAATACCACCTTAGACACTGAAATCCCAAAGAATTCTCCTTCATCAGAGGCTGAAATACTAAACCATTTGATTGAAAACTCTTAGAAAAATTTCTTTATTTTACAACACCATCATATGGTGATAAGAAGATTACCCAGCTTGCCTAGAAAATTTGTCTATCATCTCCATTCATGCAAACTTCCAAATTTTCCTTTAGGCGTCATGACAACAGAGAGTAATCATATTTCTAAGGGTGTTTGTGGCATTTTTCCTCACACAGGGATAACTTGTGTCTACTTATTTTTAAAATAGGTGACATAAACATAAAAATGTTTCCAGAAGTCGCTGAATATTTCCAGATCCTGTTGAAGCATGAGAGCTAAGGAACTTGACTGTACAATTTGAGAAAGAAACAATTTTCCAGGAGAACAAGCCCTTAAGTGGCTTCTGTCTTGAATTGTCCAGGCTCTGTAGGTGTTCTATTTTATGAACCTTCATATAAGACATATTTCAAAATGTTTTATAAATATTTATAGCTGTTCCTCTATTCATAATAACATGCCAATCAGCAGTCATTGGCATATACACTTTACTACTATAATGGATTTTAGAGCCTTCTTCAATAACAAGTCCTGGATGATTCAAAATCCTTGATGTTTTTTTCAAGATATGTGTAATGATGTAAGATGGCAAAATAAAGACTTCTGTCTTCTAACAATGCACTAAACTCAGCTTCAATGTTAAGATCCAGCAAAAAGCTTTCAAGAGCTTGTAAGGGGAAACCTCTACAATTGAACTGGAATTTTAACAGAAGTCAGTGCACAAATGACATCCCACAGAAAGAGGACATATTTATTCAGATGTGCAAATCCCATTCTGTCAGTTCTGCACAGAGACAATTATGGGAAGGGTTGTAGAGAGGATTATGGGATGATGGAATTTAGAACCTCATAGAAAAGAATAGGTTTTTATCAGTTTTGCAGCAGATGTCTGCACATGGGAACAGAACACAAAAGTTAAGTCTACAGAGGCTGCCGTGTTTTGCAGAGGTCTCAGAACGCAGTTAATGTTGTTATGCCAGTTTAGAAAAAGCAGGTATAAATACAGGGAGATAAACAAACAGTGCTCTTTAAAATGGGTATTCTATAAAATGCATAACCACTAACAAAGTTAAAGATTCAACCACTCAGAAAGAATCAGCAGACCCACAACAGAGTTCTAAAGATGGGATTGTTTGGATAACTTGTTTAGTTCTTAATTCAGTAAAGAGCTTTAATGTATGCCTGAATCCATTGCTTTGGTTAGCAGGGATGTAATAACTCACATATGTAAGCATTTCACTGAAATGAATACTAAACTAGACATATATGAGCCCCTGCATGGAATGAATCTTTCGTACTGCCTTGATATATGTGCATGCATTGAGGGATTGTTCCACAGCCAGACACCACGAAGGATAACAGAGGTACTCTGGGAAAATGGTATATATGAATAATAATTTCATATAAACAACGTCTGTTGTACTTCCAAACCAGCAGAATTTGGCCTCTCAGAGTATAATGAGCAAGAAATACCATTTGCTGTATGTAACGGGATGCCAGCAAGAGAATACTATACCAAACATTTAACTTCCTCTCTTTGTAACATTCCCTTTCCAAACATCTCCTGAGATTTGATATTTAAACATGCAATTTACCAACCTTCTCAACTTAATGTAAATATCCAACAGAAGTTAAAGTTTCCCTGTGCAATGAAACAACACACTGTGGCTTATTTTAATACAGTGAGAGTTACAGAAAATAGGAGTGTATGAAGATTTCATCAAGGGAAAAATGATAAAGGAATGAATTAAGAACGGATCATACAAACTAGGTAGAAACACAGTTCAGAAACAGATGAAGATATCCAAAACAGGGAGGTTTTTGTGTGGTCCATAGTTTTCCAGGGTACTTGCCAATTGCTTACAGGCTGATGGAATTGCCCTGCCTCACCAGAATTAGCAAGGGATCTGACCCATTGGTTAGGAAAAGATGCAATAATCTGCATTTTCCTGTTTAAGCCTCACAATTGCATTGTACTCATACTCCTGCATCAAACCAAGGCCATTCCTCTTAGTCATAAAAAAAATCTTTAATCCTATTAAAGAGCTTGTCCACTACACAATGCTGGTTTTGACTCAAGCTTAATCTTAGATTTAAAAAATAGAGTTATAACAGGACATCCTAAGTACAGTTTTTAAAAATTTACTCCAAAATACATGTGAATTTTTCACTCCTCCCTGTTTGTAAAGTCAGTGAAAAGGTTTCACTTAGTAACTCGTGCTCTACAGATCAGAAAATACCCACTATGAAAGTTTGCAGATCTATTATATCCTAATTTCAGGCTATTGGTGGAGGAACCAGAGATGAGTGAACGTAGCACTACTTTTATCTCTTGCACCAACTTAGTTTTCACCATGACTCTTGTCTGTAATGTAACATTTAGCATAAAATCACATTATTTCAACTCTTTCTAAAAAGCAAACTTTAAACAGGAAATGTAAGAAAACATGCAATCCAACATAACCTTAACTTCTTTTCTACTATCTATACTTCATTTTAAAATTATTTTAATCCAAAATAATTGCTTGGAGGACTGTATTATCCCTTTATTGTCCAATGCAACCAAATGGGTTTTATATATGCAGCTATGGTCACCTTTTTGGTGGTCGCTCACAATTAACAGTATACATTCTTGATATTTTACAGAGATTGTTGATACTCATCTAAAATAGAACAGTTCTGACAAACTTCAGCATCTCCTTTCTGTCTGTAATGTTTAAGAAGATGCATACATTATAAAGAGAATTAAAAACTGTCTGTAAACTGAATCCTGGCTTTTAGGATAACTGCAGCACTTCTCAGTTTAAACCACACAAACTAAAATACAGTTTTTACTATGCTGTTAAAGAACTACAAGAAATAAATGATCTTACCATTTCCTTAAGCAGATGACACAATTCTTCACAAAAAAATTACCTCAAGAATAGACATAATCCACAGAAAAAAACCCAGGCATTTTTGTGCAATTACCATGCCCACTTTAACTGTCTTGCTTCTGGCATGATAACTTAGTTTTTGAAAACTAAGACCTTACAGCACATGAAATATCAGGAGAAGGTTTGGTTGTTTGAGGGCTTTTTAATGAACAGAATCCATAATATATCAGCTTCTTATTATGATATTTAATTATTATGTTTTGGTTTCCCTTGTTAATAAGGGCTATCAGCCAAGCATTTCAGTGATAAGGAGTTTTATGCCAGACACAAATAGTGATTACTTGTACTCATCTGGGCCCATTTTATAGACACCTATTTTATCTCAAATTTTGGATCTCTCTATATCTACATACTACATAAAATTTAACTTCGTTTTTACAAGGAAAAGGAATCAATTTTTTTTTGGTACTGAAACTCATGAGTTCCCAAGGAGTACTTTGGAATATCTATTTCAAATTGTGCATTATTCTCCATTTAGGCTGTCCCTTACTTATAAGGTGTTCTGTATGACTCATGGCTGATTCACTTTTGTATCTATTTCTGATCATATGACAAATATTAGCATGGTAAGGGCACTTTGAATATGCATTTTCATTGGGTATAAATTATCATTCCATCTAAAGTTCTTCAAACATTCAGAAAGCATTAGCCCCTCCATGATTCTAGCCAACAGCTGACTGCATACAAGAAGCAGTAATCCTTCCTCTGGCAATCCATATATACCCTGAGGATCATATTTAATTCCCCTTATCTTCACAAAAAACATCTCTCCATTTTTTCAATTTAAACACTGCAGGCTAAGTTTCTTCATGGCAAATTAAATTGACAAGTGACTGTAAAAGAGGTCTTAACTACTCTGCGTGTCACATAAAAGAATTCAAGTCAAAATACTAGTGACAAATTTGTGGAAATCATGATGGTATTTTTGACCAAAAAAAAAAAAAAAAAAAAATCCTCACTGAAAAGGACCTACCAGACTATTTTTCTCTCTAAGAGGAGAAGTAATAAGGCAAAATAAAACCTTTTAAAAACTTTTTTCCCCAAATGAAATCACACTTGGGGCAGGAATCTAGCTGTGAGGAGTTGTTTCTCTTTATCCTGAAATCAAAAACTTCTGTTTGATCTCATACCCCATCTTTCATCATACTGCAGGAGTGCCTAAAAAGATAAGTAATTAATGTAAGTTACATCATAGCTTTAAAAAGCCTATAAAGTGTCTGGACCTTCTTTTGTTCTCGAGATAACCAGTAATAAAGCAGCAGGTTTGTGCAGCAGTAATGGCATCTGCCTGCAGACTACGTCAGACTTTTCAGGGAAAAATCAGTTTAATGACATCCAGACAGGGCTGCACATGAGAAATTCAATTTGCTGTACAAATGTTCTGTGCTGCCAACATTGCCACGTTCCCAGGCTGCAGACCTGGTCAGAGACTTGCAGAGAGGTTTGTGACCCTGTGCATGAAGGGGAAGGTGATTTCCCAGCACTGCCATGGCACAGCCCCCATTGCCTGGTGTTCTGTTTGACAGCAGCCATTCATGTATTCAGGACAGTTTTCAGACAAAGAAAATGAAAACATGCCAGGTTTTCATCTTCTTTTGCTAAAGGAGGGTAAGGAAAGCCTCCTTTCCTTACCTCTCCTGTGGCAGAATCTAAATGTTTGGGGAATTTTACATATACTCAAAGCTCAGACATTTATTTCATATATACAGCAGTTTTAGCCAATAGATCGTGGGTCACTAAATAAACTCACTAAGTTTCTAGTTAAAAAAAAAAATCAAAACAATTAATTTTTAATAATTATTTAAAATATTTATTTCATAGATCTCTAATATAAATGAGTATATCGAAATTAAGAGCTTTAGTGATCAAGTGACCAGTTGTCACCAGGAATGACCAACTATTTTCTTAAATATTTAAGAAAGCCATATATTATTAAATGTACTAAAAATACTGATCCTGTAAAAGTATGCATGAAAGTCCCACGTAATTAAGGAGCTATTTACTGATTATTATTGCCTGCAAATCTAATATTCTATTATGAAATCAACTCTGAATCCAGCAAATTTTAAGGTGTTGCTCTCTGGATTCAATTATAATTTTAAGTACTGTATATAGATGCAGAGACCTGCCAGACTGTGAAATTTTTCATGTAAAGCAGATCTAAGAGCAGGTATAAACACTTAAAAGTCCTGGAACTATTTATATTGTAATTTCAACAGTTCCATTCAGACATGGGCAGCATTGGCTGTTAGGTCTTTCTACACCATAATCATTTAGCAGTTGGAATAAAGATGTTATTGCACTTATGCTTTATATTCACCCTACTTGAAGTCTTAGCAGTGATAGAAACCATCTTAAATCTCTGCCTTGTTGTAATGGTTCATAGGCATGAAGAAAATATTTCTGTGCCATACAAAATTAATTCTACCCAGAGCCCTCAGAACAACAGGACACAGACAGATGAAGTTCTATTCCCTATGAAGAAAAAGAAAGAAAAAGAAAAGGCTGCAGAATAACTAACAAGGTAACTGGATACAGAGGAATTTTTATCCCAGATTCTCTAGCTGGGTTTGATTCTAGAAAATGAGGAAACTTTAGGTGGGATTTTGGTTTCCATTTGACTTGACTTAATGAGGAATTAGTGCTTCTGGGTTTGCATAGCACATTGCTATTTCACATAATTATGAGAGCAAATGCTTTTCAGGCTCAAAGACACACCCAAAGGGGAGGATAAATAAAAAGTTCAAATAAACTTGGGATAAACCCAAAGTTCAAATGATTCAATGATTGTTTTGTTTTCTTTTCCAGGTTCTACATATGGTACCAAGGAGCAGAACATCTCCTCCTGGTTGTCACAAGTCATGAGAGGTCACAAAGTTGACATCTCCCTTGACCACCTGAGTGCTGCATGGACCCACGTGAGAAAAGAATACCAAAAGTCTGTACCCAAACTGAAATAATGAAATACTGATTTCCCCTGGATCTCCAGGAGATTTTAGACTCTGATCTCAATCATGGTTATGGAAGAAATTATTTTGAGCTTCTCCAAACAGATTTTATAGAAGTGTAGAACTTGACAGCCACATAAAAACAAAGGGGAAATGAAGGAGAAAAAGAGACTCTCAAATATGCAGGCACTGGGTCAATTTAGCCAGTTGAGAAAAAACACCATGAGAATTCATGGAGTTGCCAGTGAGTTAAAAGAGTTTAAAGCTGTCCCTCCATCCATTCATGCAAGAGAATTTACTGCATTATTTTCCTTTGCAATATCATATCATTCTGAGAACAGTCTTGCTATATTTAAAATTATAAAATATGTGAAGTAATATTTAAGTAGATACTTTCTGTTCCAAGTTTACTGATTTTCAATTAGTGATTAAAATGGCTTTCAGCTGAGAACCTGACAAAGCTTGAAGCTCTGTTAATATCTCTAATCTCATAATAATTTCATGTTTTGATGTGCTAAAGCATTTCAGCAACATTTACAAGGTTAATCGTCATGGAGTTTTCCATTAGCTATTGTTGGAATTTTCCACTAGAAAAGAAGTAGGACAGTTTTATTTAAGAAAAGATCATTAGTAGTACTATCTTGTGGGAGCAGACCTGAAGCATTATCTTTCCATGTAGTCACATCTGTCTGCCTGCCTGCCTCCCCCATCCATGGTCTTTCATCCTTTTAAATTAGAATAAGGGACCTACAGAAATACCTAAGTGCAGTATTTTTCTTGGTTTCTGATAATGCATTTGGATCTCATAGTAGGAGCAATAATATAGAATAAAAGCATGATTCTGGTACAATTGACATCAAAAAGATATTTTGAGACATAAAAGGCTTTCTCCTGAAATAAGACATCTTAAAAAAATAAAATTATTGCAACTATATTATAGCTCTCTTTGTAAACAAACACTTCCTTGGTACTGTTCCTTTTAAATGCTTATTTCTGCTATGTGATGAAAAAGCTGGGCTTTTAAATGAGATGTGTAGATTTATTTACTCCTGTGGATTAAATATTCCCTTTTTTGTACTTCACATGGCAGAGCTGCCTTGAATGAATCACAGAAATCTGAAAGTACTGAATGTAAGCTTCATGAATGAGAAAAATTATGTATATAGCACAGACTCATTTCTAATGCGTGAGAATCAGCTCCTTAAAATTGCTCGTATGGCCTCATAAAGAAAAGGAAATAGATGTTAACAACTAGTCATATAAAATATATAGTGTGTCATAAAAATAGCATCTCCTAGATTTACATTTAAAGTAACAGAAGATACTAAGTAAACATGGATATTTTGGATTTATTTTTTTTTTTTGCTGAAGGAGACAGGGGCTCATAAAAAACCTGGTAAAATGGAAGCATTCCTTCTTTCAAGGAAACAGTCCACGAGATAATTTTTAATAGTCTTTTGATG
>WEIU01005628.1:8908-27487 GCA_013389925.1 Aegithalos caudatus | reverse complement strand
CAAGATTGATGGACCCTCAGTTATTAAAAAAATGCTGAATTTTGCTTCACTTAGGTGAAATTAGGATCTTAATTAAGAAGAAAACTTGGCATTATTAACATCATACAAGTGCAAAATCTGGTTTCTTCATATTCTCAGAGTTAATGTAGGATTTATGTTTCCATGGCAGAAAATGAATGTTCAAATTGAGTATCTGCTTATGTAAACCTTCTAAACACATATAAGTAAAAGGGAATATCTCTAATGGACATGCACAGGTATACATAAAACTTGGCTCCTCAATTCCAGAAAATCCTCCACTTGACCAAATTGTATAAAATAGCATCTGCACATGGAGTGAAGATCCCTAATTTAGGTATTTAAGCTAAATTAGAGGAGGTGAAATGTTCAGGAAGGAAGGAAGGAAGGAAGGAAGGAAGGAAGGAAGACTCTGAGGCATAAGTGAAAAAATTCAAGTAATCTGATCTGCTTTCAGGTTATCTTCTCTTTTAAAAATACTTGGCAGATGTGGATGCTGTTGCCTAGAATATAGATAACTTCTTGCTGTAAGATATTTATGCACAGAATCCTCCACAGAGAAGTTTCCCAATTCCCATCATCACCCCTGAGTGGATTCATCAAATGAGCATCCTAGGTTTAAGTGGGACTTTTGTTGATGGAAAGGAGGTTGAAAGGTTTCAGTCTTTCTCTGGTAGTACCTACTAAGGAATCAGGAGCTTTAGGATTGTGTTCCAGCCTGTCTCTAGATTTTTTTGCTCAAAGAAGGACATCCCTTCACTGACTTGTTTAAAAGTTTTATACTGAGCAGCAAAGATACTTATAAATCCAAAAATATGATACATTCCAATGATGGTATTAATCAGAGTTATATGCTGTTATTGCAATGCAGTATAGCTAAACTCTCCAAGGAGATAAGAAAATCTTTCACCATGTAGGGCCAAAATCACCCCAGTGACTATCACCTTTGCTATAGGGTCTACAGCTGGGTTTTTTTCTATTTATAATTAGACCTCTATGATGAATCAACTGAAGTACATGGTACCATTTGTGTGCACTTGTCATTTTGACAGACCTTGCTCTTCTTTCTTGTCCAAGCAGAAGAAAAATNGCAGAAGAAAAATTGAATATCTCCTCTGCAGAGATAACCTGTTATTGCAGGCAGATACTCCATAAACAATCCTTATACTATAGAAAAAAAATGACCTCTTATTGGTATGGCAAAGTCTAGGGAGAAAAATTGGAGCAGAATGTAGAGAAATATGCTACCTATCACGTAAGAGAACATGTATATGTATGTCTATATATAAAACACCTTCTGACATTTAGATTTTAACAAAGGCCTGTTTCTTAGATTTCTTAAAAAAACACAATCAAATAAACAAAGTGTCCCCCATACACAATCAAAAACATAATTTGCTGCAATACTTCTTGTGGAAGGACTACTGAGATGGGATGTGCCACTCCTGCTGAGACTAGCATACATCTAAGTGTACTTGGGCTGATAAATGCACCTTTTTTCCAAACATATACTTCATCTCTATAAAAATGTAACTTAAAAGTATTTCTATTAACTCAAGCAGTTAATACATACCTAAATATATTTATGAGTTTATTACATAATTTTCTGTTTTACTACAGCATTACCACCTTATAAGTCACTATTTAGGAGATAATTTGTAAATTTAATGAAGATGATTGCTGAATATAAGAGATGATGACCTGCAGTTATCTTTTAGAAGAGATGTATATATTTACTTTATAAGGAAAGGAAGCTATAACACACCTAACTCATTTTCATTTTCTTTGACAACTGCTCCAAGCTGTTTTAGGTGATGGAAAGTAGAAAGGAAAATAATTAGTAACAGAGTAAGAAACTTATTTTTCATCATGCATAAGCAATGTGTTGAAGGAAAAAATTATAGATAGTCGAAACATATTTTATGGCTGTAAATTCTCACGTGTGAAAGCTGTAACATGCAAAATTTTATCTTCAAATACAAACTACAGTGGAGCCAAGTGCCACATTATCTGCAAACAGAATTACAAGGACCATTAAATCATTAAACCATTAAAGTAATGATAAAACACAGACTACAAAAAAGTTAATGGAAGTTCATTTTCTTGAGGATCATGAGGCAAACGATGAGGTTCAGTTTCTGGCTTTTCACTTAGAAAGGAGAAGGATTTCCTGTTCAGCCAATGTGCCTACTGTGGTTTCCAATGCCCCAGAGGGAGCTTCTGGGGCAGGTAGTAGGCAGTCATTACAAAGATTAATGGAGCTACCACCACCTCTTCTGCTCTCTGATAGGGAGGGTGCCTTTACCCCCTGTTCCCTCCTCTTCCAAATAATAAAGTTTTATTTTGCCCTCCATTCAGGTCAGCCTTAAGCGACAGATTGGGGTACCAAAACTGTAAGGATCTGCAGGATCCCAGAGGACAATATTTTTCACAAATTGATATCTGCATACTGGAGGTCATTACTTGCATCTCTAAGAAGATTCATTTAGGCCTTTTACTAAATCCTTCAGTCTTCCTGTAGTCATCTCTCTCCAGTCCTATTGTGTTTCAGAAAGAAAATTCATAATAAAACTCTCTATATAATGTGGATCTTCTCAGAATCTTCTTTCAAAATACTGAAAATCTTTCTAACAATCTGAAGAGTAGTTGTATATACTTGCTATACTAATATTTTAAGTAGGCCACAGAGACCACTCCTTTTTGGAGAGGTTGAAGATAAATTTGAGCATCGACTGCCAGTTTTTCACAAAGGCCAAGTGCTCCCTCACAGTTCAGAATCCCTTGATTCTTACCTATAAACCTGCTATGCTGCTGTGCTGTAATTTCCCATACATCTGTGAAAACACCAGCAGTATATGTGCAAGAGAGCAATAAGCTTTAGAAAGATTCCCAGTGGGTCCATCAATCTAACTTAGTGGCATTCTACCTCACCAAAGGACATGAAAAAGTAATGTGGAATTGCTATGCCTTCATTCTATAACCTGAGTGTTTGTGTAATTTAAGAGCAACATGTTAGAGCTCCTTCCTTACTTCAGGACAGACAGATAATTGATTTTTTTCCTTCTCATGTCATTCTATTTTGGTAGATTTTTCTCTAATAGCCACCAAAAATTTGCATTTAGGTGAATAGATCCTCTAGTCTCTGCTCAGCTAAAACTTATATCCACTTTTACAAGGACATTTAAAAGTCCTGTACTGAAATTCAGTATAAGATGAATATGTTCAGACATCCATGTTTTAGATATTTTCTTCCAAATTTAGCAAAATATTTCTGTCCACAATCGGTTTCAGTGAGACTGCATATGGAATTATGTACCACTGGCAGCAGATGCAGGTACAGTGAATTTAAGAGCTTTGGTGTCACTCTTCATTAAGCTGTCATTATGTAATACCTTGTATCTAGCAGGTTATTTAATGGGGGCACAGTGTTGTCTGTCATGTCTGTTGACTGTTAAAGACAATCTGCAGTACATATTTCCCTCAGGTTGTAACTGAGAATGTCGTGTGTTATTATTATTTTTAATTTTTCAAAATAATGATAATTACTTTAAAATGTTTAAAAATCTTACATTATTTAATTTTTAAATAAACTTTATAGCAAATTTCTTATCTTGGTTTTAGAAAAAGATGTTAAAAAAAAAGAATTTTTGAGCTTTCTCAAAATACCACAAATGATTGAACTACTTCAGAATTGCTCTGTAGTGAGAAACCACTGATACTTCAATATATAAATGCCTTTCCATGCATAGACCACTGAAACCCTTGAAATTTTTCTTTCTTCTCCTATTACTAAAAAAAAATCTGTTAATTCATTTGACAGTGAGTTTCTTAAATTAGCTTCAGAACAAGTTATCTAAGATAGTATTATTTTACAAATTTTTTTCTCATAGATATCATAGATAATACTAATGTTGAAGAGTAGATTAATGTGATTACCTAGTAGATTACTCGTAATTACCTAGTAATTGCTATTTATTTAACCCTTTTCAGAATTTCATACAGGAAAGTAGTCTGTGGATTCTAACAGTGCTCTACAATATATCAATTTTGAAGAAATGGACGGACACAATAGGGGTTAAAATTGCACTTTTTAGAAAGTCTGATAAGTGGGGAAGAAAGTTTAGAAAATTGAAGCTGTATTTTAAATTGTAATACTTTTTTGATCTATTGTTAAGTGATTTGGGAAAAGAAGAAACAGAACTAATTGTTAGAATTGAAAGTTTATGTACTTCATAATCCCTACCACAAGCAATGAAATAAAATCTGATTTGAAACTCAGAAGAAAATGTTGTTGTCAGTTTTTATCTTGTGATGTTTATATCAATATACCCTGCATAGTGAAAATTTCTAGCAGTCACCTTTTCTCCCTGAACTGCTGATATGACTAAACAGAATTTAATTATGATTCTGATCTATAAATTTTGGTGAGCAAGACGTNAAGTTCTGAGACAGCCAGCATGGCTAGAAACAGACAAAATTAGAGCTTGGCAGCTGGTCAAAACTGTATGTGTATTGCAGGATGGAATGAAAATATCAGGACTTGCTGACATTGCCATCTCAGCAGCTAAAAGACCACACTATTTTGTTCACTTTTGTCTTGTTTTCCTGCATCCATTACCCTCTGTATTTGAACTGTTGCCTTGAGAGCAGTCAATCATAATTTTCCCAAGGAAATGTCATATAGATAACAGCCAAGTACACTGAAAACAGCATTAAAGTTAATTTTATTTTACTCAATTTGGAAATGTTGCCACACTAGATTAGACCATTTATTCATTTAATCTGCCAGCAAGCTTCTAGCAATGGGTAATGTCTGTTGTAAAAGAATGTTCTCATGGTGCAAAAAGCCAAGTGTGAATAACTACATTCACATGAGAAACAATTCCTTCATTACCCGTACTGAGATTACCCTCTGTATAAAAGGAGATTTTAATATCTTTGGCATACACTCTGTGGTTTGTCATCAAGGAAAACTAACTTATAATTAGTGCTTGACCTAACAACCAGCTAACACAAATTAAATTGCTTAGAAGTACGCAAGTAAAAGCTGTGCTAGTAGGAGAAACTGATATCTACCAGGCTTTTACTAACCTCTAACTCAGAAAAAGCAAGTGTGTGAAATTATACCGGTTCTACTTGAAAAGGCTTCCAAGCAAGAATTGCCTGTGATGCATAGAATATATCCCCCGAGTAAAGAAACTTCATATTTCAGTCTTTTGAGAGAAAACTGTGTTCTAGGTTAGGCATAAACTGGAAAACTTGCTGCCAGATTTCTTATTGAAAATAGCCAGAACACTAGCCTTTTAAGCAGCATGGATACTGCTGATGCTCAAATTCAGGATAAGCAATGACTAACAAAAGCTTTCTGCTACCAGAAGCTGTTTTAGTTTCCATCTCCATCTTTCCTACTTCCTGCTTGTGGGATTCCTGCTTTTCCTTCATGGCAGACATAGTGAAACAGCTGGATGACAGGGTTGTGAAGAGTTAGAAAGAACTGTTGGTGATGACTCCATTCTAAGTAATGACTTCACCTGCAACATCAAAAGAGACCAAAAGTTGCTAGGTTCAGAAAAACTGAAAAATAATTATGCTGTATGACTTTTAATAAGAAACATGGGGTTTAAACTTGCAATAAAAAAAAACCAAAACATATTATATGGTACTGCTGGAAACTCCAATAGAAGGATAAGAAGATGTTGTAAGAGATAACTTGAAAAAATTAGAAATCCTATAGAGAAAGTAAATTTCATAATTGAGATTTTCTTACAGTTTTGCAGCCCTGTACTATCTGAACAGGGAAACAATATTAAAAGGAAACATTGTTTTATAAGTCCTATCACTGCATTTATGTTTCTGAGTCAGCATTAAAAACATGTTTAACCTACACAATAAAAATGATAAAATGAAAAGCATTAAAAATTTTATCACCTATTTTCTGGACAAAATAAACCTGAACCAAATATCCTACACTGTGTAAGAAAACCTAATAATCATTAAAATATAGTCGCTTCCTTTATACCAGTGAAGGTAGCCCACCTTAGTTAATACATTTCATGTAATGTCAAAAATATCCTTATAAAAACATTGTCCAAGTTCTAAAATTACTTTCTTTCTGAATTTGCATACAAGCACTAAACTCTCTGTGGCAGTGGATTTGACACAAAATTTGGGAAGACCACATCAAAACCATTGTACTTCTTTAACTGTTCCTGGACAATTTTTAAAATCACAAAATTTGTGAAAGCATATATATGGCTTTCCCAGGCAAGTTCATCTTCTTTTTGGATTATTTTAATGACATAAAATGATCTTTTTCACTGCATATTTATCAGTAAATTCAAAATTCCTCTTTGAATGTCTTCCATTACTTTTTAATGCTCTTTTGCTTTACTAGCGTACTGCCTCATATTTCTTATACATTTAGGGAGTTAATCTTTACTGCTCAAATTTTCCACTGGAGTGCAGTACTTGAAGAATTGCATATAACCTCAGTACTTGTTCATTTTAAAGAACTTTACTAGTGCAAATGAACTTTTGAAGTCAGATGTTGATTATTTGGGAACTTTTTACTGATGTTATTTGGCTTTATAAAAACTACCAAGAGTGTTTAAATAGTAAAGAATTCCTGAAATAGTCTGACTAGTTAGTTATAAGACAAAAAAAAATATTAAAAACTAGGATATCAGATGCCTAGTTTAACAAGCAATGTGCTGTCTACGATTTTCTTTCTTTTCTGTTCTACTAATACTTTCCAGTTCTTTTTGTAATACTTTTCTGACAGACAGCTTGCTTCTCATTTCTGTGCTGGCCCACTCAGAATGACACTGTTGGTAAACTGGTAATTTAAACTGTATTATTATTCTACATTAAACTGCTACAGAATGCCAGTCAGATATTGCAATTTTTTTCCATC
The DNA here is from genome assembly GCA_013389925.1 of Aegithalos caudatus. Lineage (NCBI taxonomy): Eukaryota > Metazoa > Chordata > Aves > Passeriformes > Aegithalidae > Aegithalos > Aegithalos caudatus. The sequence goes on along the minus strand of WEIU01005628.1, from coordinate 20,556 downwards.
CAGCTGCGCTGAACTACAAGTAGATATAAAGTAATTGACCTTATTGTTCACTGAATTGTATAATGTTTCACTACCTACTGTTTTGTGCCACTCACTTCACTTGATGTATCTTTACAAGTCATGACCTTTATGGGGGATATTACTCTCTAACACAGACAAAAAACATTTTACCAAAGTAAAACATTAACCATGATCAGCACAACATTTAGGCAACAGAAAGGCCAAGCAAACCTTCAGTGTTAAGTTTAGAGATTCTAGATAAGATTTATTCTAACATGGGAAAAGGAGAAATAGAATTGCTTTTATGAAAAAAAAATGCTTGAAAAAATCTCCAGTGGATGAGTTAATCTTTCCTGTTCTCCCAGACAGACATGGTGTTTTATTGTGTAGTTGGAAAAACTAGGCATAATGAACGTACTACATAGAACAATTAAAAAAAAAAAAAAAAAAAAAAAAAAAAAAAAAAAAAAAAGGCAGCTGTAAAAGCAGTCTGGCTGGCTAAACGCTATACATTTAATTTGACTTTAGAGAATTCTTAATCCACTTCAATAGTACAGACTGCTAAAAGCAAAAATCCACAAGCCAGTCACTTATATGTGCACCAACACTGAGTACAGTGGGACAATCCTGTCTTTTTCCCCACCAGTGTTGCCATGTCTGATGCATCCCAGGATGCAGTTTGCCCTGCATGCAACCAGAGCTCACTGCTGACTCATGTCAACCAGCAGCCCCAGATCCCCTCCTGCAGGGCCTGATTTTCACCCAGCACACTGTGAACTCGCTCATCACACAGCTGGATAACATATCCAGGAGAATTCTGAGAGGGACAGTAATGGAAACCCTACAGTTCTCAGCTCCCTGGTACAAGAGAGATATGGGCAGAGTACCACAAAGGGCCACAAAGATAATTAAAAGGACTGGAGCATTTCTCCTATGGGAAAAAAAATGAGAGGGCTGGGACTGTTCAGCTTTGAGAAGAGAAAACTCAGAGGGATCTTATTAATGTATGCAAATAGATGAAGGGAGGATACAAAGAGGAGAGAGCCAGGCTCTTCTCAGTAGTGCCCAGTGACAGAACCAGAGGCAATGGGCACAATCTGAAACACAGGAGGTTAGCTCTGAACATCAGGAAAGACTTCAGTATTGTGAGGGAGACTGAGCACTGGCACAAGTCGCCTGGGAATGTTGTAGATTCTTCCACCTTGGAGATGGTCCTGGGTAGCCAGATCCGTGTGGCTCTGCCTGAGTAACTGGGGTGGCTCAGATGCCCTCCAGAAAACACTTCCCACCTCAACCATGCCCTGATGGGAATGTGGAAACTGTGGCCCATGGAGAGCCCACACTGAATCAAGTTTTTTTTCTGAAGGACTCTTTCCTTCAGTGTCCCCACACTGGGACACTTCATGAAGGACTCAGCCCATAGAGGACCCACACTAGAGCAGGGGAAAAGTGTGAGGAAGGATTGGCAGAGGTGAACACTTATTGGCCAACTACAATCACCATCCACCTCTGATCTACTCAACAGGGGCAAGGAGGAAGTGGAGGGCTGTTTTTTAAATACTTATCAGTTTTTAGAATTTCATTTTGAAAAACAGGATTCAAACTAAACTAATTTCATCATTGACTCTGAGGTTAGTTCAGCTGATTAGAGCCTGGTGCTAGTAATACAAGGTTCATGGGTTCAATCCCTCTATAGGCCAATCACATAAAAGTTGTACTTGATGATGCCTCTGGGTCCCTTGCAAGTTGGAGCAATCTGTGACGGTATCTTGTTATTAAATAACATAAGTAAAAGAGTAATAACACTATAAAAGACACTGTCATGAAAAGATGAGAAAATGTTTCTCTGTTTTACCAGGATAGTTTTATAGAACTTAAGGAAAAGAATCCAGAAATTGCACTTTTTTTGAAAATACAAAAAAAATCTCAGTTTTAAGCTTTTATTTTTAAAATAAGTTTAGTTCATCACCTCTATATAAGTTCCAAACAAATGGACAAAAATACTTTTCTTGAAGTGGATAGGATTTGTTGATGCTCTTTTCATGTATGGTGCAGATAATTCTGTTGCACTGCAGATTCCAGACAGTCATTTCAGTCCTTCATGGTCCATGATGTGTTGGAACACCTATCTTATATATGGCATGCTAGGAAAATTTGTCACGCTTCATTTAAAGAAACTTGAGGGAAAGTCAAATCACATAAGTAACTGATTTTCTTTATTATTTAAATAAATAAGAAAAGCATCTTAAAATTAATAAAATGTTTTTTCTACTCTTTATAGTGAACTTTTAAATTATATACATTGAGATTTTGGGTTTTAGCATAAAACTGCAATATTGGAAGCAATGAACAAGCATAGGGAACTGGCGTTTAAGACTAAGTGTGTCACCCTGTCCAGTCTAGATGAGTGTTCATTAACCTTTTAGGTTTAGAAAAATCCTCCAATACTTTGGCATTATGGTTTGTTACAAGAGAAATGAAACAGGATTCTTAAAGTCTGTTTAACAAAACCCGAAAAACCAAAATAAAACAAAAAGAAAAGCAAGCAAAAACAAAAATCCCAGGGGAAGTAGGTAAGACAGAACTAGCAAACAATACTGTATTGGATTTCCTATTCATTACAAGTTTTATAAGAGAATCTAAAGTATTCACGTGTACTTTGAGAAGGATTGCCTGAAGCATATTTCCACTAGGAGGAGGCAAAGGAAACTTGCTCTAACATTGTAGGTTATTCTGTCTTCGTAGACTATCAGATCTCAAGATTCACAAAGCAAAATCCAATGCACAATGTTCCACCTTCCACGGGACTATGAGTGAGAATGAGAAAGGCAGATAATTATGTAGATCCTATTCCAATTCTCTTTTGCAGGTGTTCTCAAGGAAAAAACACCCGTTTCTCAGTTCATACTTACATAACATTTCTGTGCAGAAACATTCCATAGTGTCTAGGGCTCTGCAATACCTTTTGAAAACAGAAGCACATGGTTTGATGTATTTCCGTGCTCTAGTCTATAATCCTGTGCATCTAAATTACAGAAGCAGAGAATATTCTGAGTTGGAAAGGACTCAGAAAGAAGTCCAACTCCTAAGTGAATGACCCATACAGGGATCAAACCCATAATACTTTTCTTAGCATTTGTTCTTATTGAACACTTTAAACACTAGTTCAAAACCTTTTCATTTTTTTTTTAATCAGTCAATTGAAAAATATATTTTCTGTGCAAGCACCAAATTTATGAGACACTTTTATAAGTTCATCTGGATTTGTTCCTCACCACAATAAAAAACTTAGTGGCTTCATTTGACTTCTCTCCTTGAGGGTCTTGAAGGCTCTTAAACTCTCATTACTAGTAAGAACTTCACGGCAAAATACAGAGATACAGCTAGTTACTGATCTTCCAAACATAATGTCATTCCAAAAGAGTTTGGGATATGACATGATTTATGACAGCAGCAAATAGCTTTCTGTTATGAAGATATTTCTGTTAGTACTTCATAAAAATATAACAGAGCAAACTAACACCTGATCAATCACAAGAATTCAAGAGGTCAAAGATAAATTCAGTTTAAATTCAGTTTTAAGATATTGCAATGAACAGTCCTCTTCCTATTGTCAAAGATCTGTCATAATGAAGTCTTAATAATAAAGACCACTAATTTATGTAAATATCTATCTGTAACATCTGCATGCCATTAGAAAATTGTAACAAAGAATACATTTAACTAAATATGTATTTTATAAATGAAAGTATGTATAATAAATGGGATGTTATATTTCATATGTTAGCAAATATCCTTAAATAAAATACTATTTTTGAATGGTTCATTACCAGCAGTAGTATAAATTTAAAAAGATTGTCACCCGCCAGCCTATCAAGAGTTAATAGAGAATTTTATTCCATATCTTAGAACAGCAATAACATAACAACAAACTTAACAACTGATATAAACTAATATGCCCTAATATTTCACTTACTGAAATAAGGCAATACAAACTTAAGCTTAAATTTTCTTTGGCTTCTCAGTATGCTATTTCTTTTCAAGGAATGAAGGTCTGTGCTCTCAAAGAAACAAAAAGCCTAGGAAAGCCAGATTATGATGGTTCTGACTAACCACCAACTCTTCATGTTGTTATCTTTTTTCTTCATTTAACAGGAGAATTGCTTACCTCAAAGAATGTGTCATGTGCCTCACTTAATAAATGTTAATAAAATGCTTAAAGTCTCTGAAAAATTCTATCTAAATGCCAAATATTATGATAAATAGCATTCTTCATTTTTTGCAGGCTATTATATTCATTTCAAAAACTCATTTCTCCATAGTACACTGGCACATCCAATTTCTAGACTAATAGTATTCTATATGGAATTCATAAGTGTTTCACAGAATATAACAATTCTTTTTCTTTCAAAATATATCACACATTTTTACAATAATTTTGACAGAACTCAGAGGGTTAGAAACATAACATACTTGACCATCTCCTTCTTATTATTTACCACATGGCAGATTTAGCTGCTCTGAATAAACAGATCTGACATTCTTAAAGAATGCAGACAGGAAAGTAAATTAGCCTGGAGTAAGCTGCTGCATAGAATAATAATGTGGCTTCAGAATGATCCCAATCTTTAAAACCAAGGCAACAATTAAATAAAAATTAGTCATCTTTCTGTCCATCATGTTTCTGTATGAGAAGTATATGGCTTCACAGAAGTGAAGTACTTCCTAATATCATTTGTATGTCTTTCATTTTATTTTCAAGGATTCAAAATTAGTTGTAGCCTTATACTTTAAACATGTCAATAGGAAAACTATTCAAAATCACTAGTAAGATTACCAGGTTACCAGTTTTCTTCGGAAAGAGCTTTTGTAAGATTTTAGTCTGAGTTTCTAAATGATGTTGCAGTGGGAAATAAAAAAGAAGCTAATATACTTTTACAATGACTTCTGGAGAAATTTTTTGTTTCTTGACTGCCAATCCTGAAAACTTAACTCTACAAAACTCCTGGAGCTAATGCTGTCCCTCAGAAAGATTCAGTAAGATCTATTTTTAGTATGTTTTACAGTTAATTTTCTAGGCTATTTCTTGTAGAAAACAAATTTCTTTTCTTTGTGTCAGTGTAGGTGTCTATATACACAGATGTTTATTAGGCTTAGTAAAATATTCAGACTGGAAGTCATTGGACAACAGTGCAAGCACCTTATTCAAGAAAAGGACTAAAGATGAGTGCTCATTCCTATCTTAGTTCTTTTGCACCCAAATCATGGAAGCTGGGCTCAAAAATGCATCTGTGCATGTGCCAGGTTGTACAGGGAACAGGAAATGTAGAAACATAATGCACATTTCATTTATATTAAAGACATTTTGTCCCTTGAATATGTATTGTGCTTTCAGCAATTCCTAAGCCTGAGTGTTTAGACTACACATGAATTAAGATTAAAATTCAAAGTCGATTTAAAGTAGGAAACACAGTAATGACAAATTTAATAATGGGTAATTATGCTCATTCTCAGAATGTTGTCATTGTACTTGCCAAGAATCCTTCCTGAAGAAACCAAAGTCATGGTTCAGAATGGGTAAATAAAGAGGATTCCCACAGAAGGGAATATCTAACTGGAAATACACTTTTATCCCCTAGACTATAATTTTGGGCATAACAAAAGACCAGTAAGTACTTTAAAGGATAATTATGATTTCAAAACAAAACATAATCTTTCTGCTGAAAACGATTCTTGGTCCTATTAATTTTTGAGTTCTAAGGCAACAAGGCACATCTTTGAATGTAGTACACTTCTGCAAAAGATAGAATATAATTAAAATCCTCTATTTAGTGAGGAATAAGGGAAAACTTTTTCACATTTTAAAACACTCTTTGAGAGCATTGCAAATGAACAATGGAAATCATAATTGTTTCCTAAAAGGGTGTGCTGGTTTGAAAGCAAAACCAGTGAGAGACTCCAAGTCAGAAAATACAATTTAATAGGAGGAATAAAAGTGAAGTAAAATAAAAGTGAAATAAAATAAATACAAATAATACAACCTGACACCCTGTTAGTTAGGGTGGTGGTAGCAGTCCAGATGAAGTGGTCTTGTTGAAGCAGTGATGCTGTAGAGAAGGTCTGGTAGCTTCTGTCCTCTGGGAGTCCAGCAGGTAGGAGCCCCCATGCTGTCCCAGATTATATCCAGGTGGGAATGCTTGGCTCCTCCCCCTGGGTGGAGCATCTCACACTGGGCTGATATCATCCTATGAGTCATACAATGGGTCCTTGATTGCCCATTAAACAGAGATAGCTCCCAGAGGGAGTTACCTGTGAGTCATGGGCAAGGCGTTGATGGCCCATTAACAGAAGATAGCCCAGAGGGCGGGGGCAAGGGAAAACACTGCCCCACCTGGTTTCAACAGCTCATGAAGATGATGATAGAATACATGCTTTGGGCACATCTTACATTGTAACCTAGGACAAAGGGAAAGTCACATAAGGCAGTCTAAAGGAACTGCTGAATCACTCCTTGAAGATCAGGTAACTAGCAGCCTAGAGAGAAGGAATACAAAGACGTGAAACAGAAGCTGAAATGCTACTGTAAAAAAAAATTCCTCTGTAGGTCATCTCGCTTCTCACAAATGGCCTGAAAACTTTCTCCTATTCAACTCTTCTAGTGCATGAAATTTTGGGTCAGAATTTTTTGAACAAGTTAAAAGCAGAGGGTGCTGTTTCCCAGGGCAAGTACGTTATCGTTCTTTAGTAAATCCTATGGTGTTCTCAACCTCTTGCATTATCCAGTGTACTAACCAGAACGACTTCTGTTGAGTCAGCCAGGATGTTACTCCTATTGTATTTGCCTGCAGAATACATAGAAAGGCACAATTTGTAAAAAGTTTTCTTTCATCAGTATTAATTATATACGTATCTGTTGGGGGTTAGATTTGCTTCTTTTTTACTTATAGAATTTTTTCCCATAAGTTGCTAGGAAACTAACTACTTAAGCAGAACAAAGGGGCCAAGGGAGAGAAGTTTTAGCACCTGGCTACACTTCTTTGGTTCTCTGGGAGTTTCTCTTCAAGGGGGGAGATAACATGAGTTTTGGGGGCAGGTAAAAGACTGGGCTGGGGGAAGCTTCTGCCTCTTGCTCTCAACATCATAGGGAGGACACCCAGGCTGTTGCTTGCTGTGGGAAGAGTTCACTGTCACCAGAAAGTCTGGTCCTGGGAAATTACCATCATCTGCTCGTGTGCCCAGGAATACTGAGCTCCTCTGCCTGCCCTGCTGGAGCTGGGCCAGCCCCTTCCTGCCACCACTGCTTGTTTGACACTGCTCTTTTTGCTATGCTGTGGCCCCGCACCCCCCTGCTCTGCCGGGACATCCCTGCTGTTCCAGTTACCACTGAGGAACTTCTGATTTTTCTCATCCACAAGCCCAGGATTTTCCGCTATTCCAGCTTGGTGCTCTCGAGTCCTGCAGGGGCACTGAGATCAGACTGCCCTGGGTTTTGTGAACCAAAGCCCCTCGATGTTCCTGGTTCTGCTGTTAATGCTGTAGTTGTTGTTTTTTTTTGCCTTATTATACATACTAGTAAAGAACTCTTATTTCTATCCCCATACTTCTGCCTCATAGCCCCTTTAATTTTCTAAATTATAATAATTTGGAGGGAGGGGATTTGAATTCCGAGGGAGGCCTTGCCCCTCCATAGCAGACACGTGTCTTTCAAACCAAGACAGTACCATAACCTTGCAGCTCCATAATACACTATTGACACTTTTAATAAAGAGATTGCAAGATTGATACCTTCAGCACTGATACTTGACAGACTTTTTCTCTCTAAACTTCAGCTGAACCTGATTTAACAGGTTGGTTTTTAGCACATCTCTTTTTTTAACAATTGGCCACGTGGCTATCTTATCTTTATATGGCAACACCACAATGGTCTTATGACTAACATAATAATGATGTATTGAGAAATATAAGCCTGGTATCACAGCTGAGACCTTAGGAAGGGGAGACACAGGATGTGGCACAGAGGTGCGCCTACACAGGACTATGAATTGAGACACAGGGTGGCAATGGACACATGGCTGTAAATGCTTAACCATGGTCAGCTATTGACTTCAAAACATTAGACTGGAAAAAACTGATCTTTAGACAAATTAAAAGAAAAAAGAAAAATAAATAGCTACTGACAAATGCAGGTGGAAATATACATGGTAAGTTCAGATGTAAATTGCAGATGCAGACCAATGAATAAAAGAGCAAAGTTATAAGAGCATTCTAGAAAACATAGAAGCAGATTCTAGACTGAGAAAGAAGAAAACATCAACATGAACCAAGAGACCTCCAAGTGCTGACAAGTTATCATAGCATGTCATCAAGATTGTAACACATCTTCATTGAAGACCAGAAACTGGGTAGTTGTAAAAGAAGTCCTTTATTGCATTGTTAAATCAGTCCCATGAAGGCAAAGTTATTAGAGTTCATAGCAGTATGCAGAAGCCTTCTAACATAAAGTCTCTAAGTCCCAGGCAGAAGCAGCAGCCACAGCAGCAGTAGTCTATGTCCTGGGAGCCTCTTATCAGTAGCAGTCGCCACAGTAGCAACAACAGCGGTATTGGTGTTTGTGTGAGTCCTGTGCATGTGAGTTCTCAGAGTAGAGCATTTTTATTCTATTTTTAGCCAATGAGGTACTTACATGAACTCTCTACAAAAGTGTTGGACCTATCCTAACCTAAAATTGATGTGCAAAGGCAAACACAAATTCTTACACAACTTCTACATATATAGGTCTATCAGTTCTATCTAGCAATTTCTTGCAAGGCTACATTATTTTTATTATGACTAGAATTTAATTAACCTTGCAAAAGGCAATATCACTGAACTATAAACTAGGTACTAGGTCTCTTTCTTACTTACTAACTGTCTTTGGTTATGGAACCAAAAATGTGTATTCTATTTCATCTGTTGAAAGCAGTTGGGGAGATGTTTTTCTTTATCTCTGTTAACTCCAGGGGTAGAAGGGGGTGGATGCTTTCTGATAATGGCTCAGCTGTTAAAACCAGGTGGGGCAGTATTTCTAATCTCTTTCACCACCCGTCCTCCCTTCAGGGCATGTCTGCTGCTAATGGGCCATTAAGGCTCACAAATGACATGGCACATCACATCATCCCAGTGTGAGATGCTCCACCCAGTGGGGGGAGCCAACCATTCCTATATAGATAAAACTGAGACTAGGAACACCAGGACAGCTTGTTTTCTACTGGACTCCAGGGGGAGACTGGACCCATCTCACCTCCACTGGACCCTTTTTCTACTGGATCATCTCTACCCCAACAGAACCATATCTGCCACTCCAGGAGGACTTACTTTGGATTGCTTCCAAAACCCTGACCAAAAGGGTGTCCAGTTGTCTTCCTGACTCTGTCACGGTTTCTAGGATTTTTGTTTGTTTGTTTGCTTGTCTTTTTGTACTACTACATTTTTATTTTTAATATTTGTAGATATTCCTAATCCCAAATATTTACCTGAAAGCCCCTAATTACAAAATTATAATAATTTGGGGAGAGGGGGTTTACATCCTCCATTCCAAAGGGAGCTCCAGCTTTCACTCGCAAATANCCAACAGAACCATATCTGCCACTCCAGGAGGACTTACTTTGGATTGCTTCCAAAACCCTGACCAAAAGGGTGTCCAGTTGTCTTCCTGACTCTGTCACGGTTTCTAGGATTTTTGTTTGTTTGTTTGCTTGTCTTTTTGTACTACTACATTTTTATTTTTAATATTTGTAGATATTCCTAATCCCAAATATTTACCTGAAAGCCCCTAATTACAAAATTATAATAATTTGGGGAGAGGGGGTTTACATCCTCCATTCCAAAGGGAGCTCCAGCTTTCACTCGCAAATACCTGTCTTTCTAAATCAAGACACTAACACAAGCTCTTATTTTTAAGGCACTTAAAAGTCATTTATTTGCTTAAAACTAGACTTGTGTTTCTACTTCATGTATGTGTGAATTTATGTATTTTAGTTTCTCTGAAGGTTTGAATTCAATCCTCACATTTCTGGGCACTTCTGGGCCTGCATGGATTTGGCCCAGGGGGGATTCATATTCCAACAATAACATTTACTATGGAAACATGAAAATACAAGTACAAACAAGCTCTGTAGTACTGCATCTTGACAGATTCCTAGGTATAGATTTATGGAGAAATAGCAACAAGGAGTTAGAAACTAGAATAAAGAAATCAATTCCTTCACTGAAAAGCAAAAACAATGGATACACTGAAAACTAAGAATAGATATTTATACTTACACTAAACTCAAGTCAGCAGATTATTTCCCTAATAATTCCAAAAATGAGAAAAAAGTCAAAGTAGAAAAGAGGATTTAATCTCGATCCATAATTAGAAATATGTGAGAACTCAACAGTCCTGTCCATGTCATGTCCTGCAGTCATGACTATTGAGTCTCCCTCAAATTGCAAATGATACTTACATTTAGAGAACTAAAGACTACCTCTACTGACAAGACAGCAAAACAACTTTCTGGAAGGTACTGCTAGGTACAGCTGCCATGACACAGAATCTTTAAAAAACAGTACAGCCATCAGTAAAGGCTGCTGGAAACGGGAGATATCAGCACTGAAGAATATTTAAAACAGCATTTGGAGCTGATGTAAAACAACTGAATTCTGCAAAGAGTGACCTGTAGTATAAGCTGAATAGTTCTCTGTTTGGGCCAATAAATATAGATATTTTGTTCTTGAATAGAATTTCACTAAGGAAAAGAATATTTGCTTTAAATAAGCCTTTGATTTTTTTTCCTAAGATGGAACTCATATAATTTGTAGATTCACAAATTTCTCTACTCATTCTTAACCAAAACTAAGTTCTTACATAGAAAATTGTAACTTGTCTTAAAATGAGTGACAACTTTACACATGAAGGAACATGAAAATGTACGTGAAGAAGAACTCCAATGAAAAAACTTCATTTTCAAATGCATTTTCACAGGTTGTTTTTCAGGCAGTTTAGTTCAAAGGCTGAAGCTATAGTCCAAACAACCAAACCAAAAATATTTTCAAGAGAAACATTAAAATAAACCCCCAAAACAAGCTCCAAAGAAACAGTAATTAATAGGATTAAATCTCCTTCCATACAAAAATATTTTACTGAAAAATTCTCACTATTAAATCAACCACTAGAGAAAAGGCTATGCTATATCAATCAGGCTAGGGATGAGTAATAACTACATTGAATGTGTGAGCACATTTTGGAGAACATTTTCTTGCCTTTTAAAGATTCTACAGTCAGTTCAGCACAGTTTCAAATATGTAAAATGTGTTTTATGATTGGTTGCATTCTCATCCTGAAGCAACATTTTCCTGACTCATACAGAAGGAGGATCAGAACTTTCCTAGCAGTGGATCTGAATGATTAACTTGCTTTATGCAATAATGCATTCATCCAGATATTTACTTAGTTATAAAAACTTAATGGACCTACTGCAATAAGAATTACCATATTTTAGAACCTACATTACAGGGCATTATAAATACAATTGATGGATTTGCTGGTACTACAGAAATTTGTATGTATCCAGAAAGACTTTTTGAAATACTTCTCTCAAAAGACTAGATGGGAAAAAACAAAAAAAAAA
>WEIU01005627.1:61523-76410 GCA_013389925.1 Aegithalos caudatus | reverse complement strand
GAAATACCATACGAATTATCATAAAAAAATACCAAAATTGCCAGTTTTGAAATTTTTCTGCAATGTTGAACTATGCTTTTTTAACATGAGTTAAATATCCCTGTAATGTTCTGGAGGCAGGATGCACCAAAGCATTTGTCAGCCAAAGAAACTGGTCAGACTATCTGCTGAAAGTTTCACAACAAGCTGGCAACCAGCAACCAAAGCAGTCCCAAGTTTTCCAGAGAACATTTTCTCTCCATATATAGCGATATCCAACATGATAACTTACCATCCAATAGCCAGTTGTACCGGTCTAGACTTTTTATCTCATTCAGCATTAGTTGTGTCATTATATCATCTGGAATAAGCTGTCCTTGATCAATGTAGGACTTGGCAAGGATTCCCACTTCTGCAAAAGTAAAAGTTGCATTACACTATCTCTGGCCTCCAGCAAGTGAAAAAAAAAAGCCCACAGGCCTGCAAAAATTTTGTTTTAATGGGCATGACACAGGAAAGTTGTAAACAAGACAGACAGCAAGCTTGCCAAAATTAAAAGACAGCCAGGTGATCAACTAGGATCTGACCATGCAAATATGTATCAGATAAATTAGATTCAGTTGGAGGGCAAAACGCCTCTATCTTCATATCCTCTGAATAAATTTACTAGTATGTATTTGAAATATAAAGTTCCAAAAACTAAAATAACCAGAGGCCATTAGCCAAGAGTCTTCAAAATAAGAAATAGAAAAGATACAAGTTTATTAAGGTATCAGCCCTCAGAGTTCTTGAAAAGAGAGTTATTTTCTCAGCTTAGTAGCTAGTTACTAACTTACACCTAGGCTTCATTACAAACATGAATGCCTTTGGCATTTAAGAAAGCAGTCTGCAGTGGGACGGCCTTGCCAGATATGTATTTTTATGATTACTAGAGTTGCAAGAGGATGTTTATAGATATTGTACACTATGGCAGACACTAGTATTTTCCCATGTAACTGAGTAACCTTTAGCACCAGTCATTTATCTCACTAAAATTCCATCCATGCATCATAGTTCCAACCATCACACCATGCTCCTGCATAGCAGGCAGTAGCAGCTGTAGTTCACCCAAATCATGGGTACAGCCATGAAGAAATTTGGTTGCCTCAGTTGTGTCCTAGGCACAGTTTCAATATCCTTCACTTATAAAACATTACCCAATTATGTTAAGTAACTCAGAGTAGCAGCTAGACTGGTTTTATTATGGATCTGCAGAATCCTTTACTTGCAGCCAGTTAAGATCTAGTTGCAGAAAACTAAAGAAGAGAAGATGGGATGGACTGACATACCAACACAAGATATTACCACCTTCAGCAGAAAATATGACAAATGCCAGTCCCATCACTCAGTGCATAGAATGTGCAATAGGACAAAGGCCCTTCTTCAGATGAGGCAACTGAAAAGCAGTACATGCCCTCAAATAATGTAAAAAGTAGCTTTGGTGATGAGAAAAAAATAAAAAGGAACCATTTCCCTTTACTGCCTGTTCACATCGTTAGTCAGGCTTTGAAAAGTACAAAGACCATTTAGAAATAAGCAATGTACACCTTGGCCAGACTTGAAAACATACTCACTATATGGAAAAGAGTCAGACTGTGGGGCCCAAGTCCTCCAGCAAATCACAAACTGGAAAGAAGGTGACTGTCTGCTTGGGTACAAAGTGTCTCTTCTTTTCCCCTACCTCCCTTCTTCATACCACTTTTATTATTCTAGTGTACTTTGAACCGTGTACCCTGCAAAAGTAGGTTGGGAGAAGGAATAAATCATGCCTAGATAGTTTAATGTGTGCTTACTTGATGCTTGGCTCTGCTACTGATTTATGTTGCAGCATTGCTTTAGCCACAATGATCTAAAAATACGCGCAAAGCAAGGTTCACAGGGAACAATTCTAACTTACTTTGGAAAGATTCATGAGTTTTTGAGCCCAGAAATATTTAGAATATGGCATAATTATTAAATGCCATATTCTAAATATAGAGTTTGAAAAATGTTGCCTTTTGCCTCTCTCTACAGAGCTCAGGTCATGCAGAAAGTCACTATTACAGAAGGAAAAAAATAGGCACAACCATACCTAAATAGTCATATATTAGGACAAAAAATAGGTGCACTAGCTCAGAGGATTTTTTCCCCATGCCTGCTGTTGGGAGTGGGATTTCATGGGGTTTTGTAGGTTTTGTTTAGTTCTGGGTTTTTTCAGGTTGGATCTGAAACCACTACAGGCACAGAAATCTTCAGAATTACAGCTAACACAGGTTTCTTTCCTTTGTAGGTGATGACAGGTATCTATGTTCCATGGTTTAACAAAGGTATGGCATGTTCTAACCACATTACAGCAATCAAGCTCTAGCCATAATCAGACAATAACTACCTTAGCATTAGAGAGGTGGTCACAGACTCTCCACTGTCCAGAAGAACATGGTAATAACTGCAGAATGATAAGGACACTCATCTTCAACAGGAGTTTTCAACAATGTCCATTTTCACAAGACGGCAAATGCAAAATTTGCACCATGTAACTACTGTTAACAATATCTAATTTTCCAAGGGCTTTAACTGTCCATCTTACTGTAATTCATTTACTGAAGAACTGGAAATTGCAGGACTCTTCTATTATAATCAAACTCATTGGTCTTTGCCTTGACTGAACTGGTCAAGGCTCTCTGAGTTGCCTCTCAGCTGCTCTCCTATTTTCAGTGTACTACCTAGTCCTGCTACCTCATACTTTATCTCAACCCTCTGGGAACCATTTCTGCAACTAGTGACTGACTTTCACAGAAATTGCAATAGCGTTTCCTCTGGGTTTACTAGTGAAAGGGAAACTACTTAGCAGATTCTGGTAAGTTCTGCTGTAGCTAATTTAGAGCAAATTTCACCTCTTAACCTCTCCACTGACCGCTTTCCTCATGTTTTGGATTTTAATATGTCTGCTAAACTTCCATTTCACGTGTTTGCTCTCCCTCACATTTTTTATCTGTCCAACCCACCTAGAATTCATTGCGTAATCACTTCTCTCTCCATCACTTCAGGCTCCCACCTCAATTCAAGCAATGTAATATTTCCACTTGCAATTTCCTCTTCTCACACAACCTTCAGCATGATTCTGGCGCTCTATGGTCTTGCACAAAACCTAAAGTATTTAGTAAACATTGTAAGCCTCAAAGCACTTGGTAAAATAACATTTCCTTAATTTTCTTGGAGTGGCTACCCACCAGGTCTTACACTGAAAGTTTGTAACAGAACAGTTTCATGACCCTCTGTAAATAAAAACTTATGATTATGCAACCAAATAGAAACAGCATTAATATGATCAGATATGTCTACATAGGTGTGCTCCTAGCAAGTTCTTAACTTACAATATCAACCACAGTAAAGTCAGTCACTGTACTGAAGTCACTATCCTTACTGAGTAAACAGAATTTATGTGAAGACATGTGGAAATCACATCACAACTGCTTCATCTTCAAACATACCTATAAATATTCCAAAACTCAGACTGCCAATTACCTAGGCATAATAATACAGTGATATTCACAAGTGAATGTAATATTCTATACCTTGTAGTTGCTGGAAATAAAAATATTCTCACTTCATCACCTGCAGCCTGAGATGATTCTTACAAGATTTTTTAACCCACCATATAGAAAAGCAGACGTGGAAGTCAGGAGGGAACCTTCCATCATTGCAAAAATCCACCAGAGACAGGGACTGTGGTATCTCAACTGAGGCAGAGGTCAAGTTAGGACTATACAAGCAAGAATAATTAATATCTTTACCTGGTATAAGCACCATTGTATGTAAACACAGACCATGCTGTAACCTAAGCATGAGATCAACTCATAAGACAATAATTTTTAAAGCTATGCAGTTTGAAAAATTTGCCCTTTAAAAAAAATTTTAAAGCACTGCTATGTTATGAGTGCCAGCTCAAGAAATAAGCCTAATTTTGGAATAGCTGTGTAACAATCTTAGGTACCTCTACTAGCCATCAAATGAACATCCAAAAAATATGATTTCCCAAACCCCCTCCTCTTGCCCTGCCTATTAAAAGATGGGAATATTTTTCTCTTTTAATTTGCTTCCAGCTGAAGAAACCATGAGAAACTATCAGAGCTATTGGAAACACGTAAAAAAACCACTGTGTGCTTACAAAAAGCATCCAAGACAAAGAAACAATGAGGTGTAACAACAGAAGGAAAACAGGATAACCGCAGATAACCCTGTTCACGTTCATGAAGGGGCTGGCAAGTGACAGGGTGTGGAGGACGCACGGCTGCAGATACGAGGCCCACTTCAGTGGCCTCTGGCCTCCAGATGAGCTGTGTGAAGTCACCCAACCTCTGTCTGGATGGGACTGGGGAACAGCAAACCCCCTTAAAGAAGCGCTCTCCCTTCCCGGAGGGGCAGGGAGGGAAGGAGCGGGGCTGGGGCAGGAATGCGTGCTGTGAGCGTGTCTCCCTTCCCCGGAGCGAGCGGTGTCACTCGGGAGCTCCCGCGGGGCTGCGTGGGGACCGCGCTCGCGGGACGGGGACAGGAAGACGGATCGCGGCCGCCGCTCACACATCCCCACCCCTCTTCCCACCTGTCTTCTTCTGCATGTTCTCCCTCAGCAGGTCGCCGCTGGAGAGGTGCTTGACGCCGAAGTGCTTGATAATCCGAGCGGAGATGGTGCCCTTTCCGGAGCCCGGCGGCCCCATGATGACGGCGCGCAGCAGCGGCGGCACCCCCATGCTGNAATCAGAGGCAGGAAGGAAAGATCCTTTACGTAAGTGCGCGGGGGAAGGGAGGGATAAATTAATATCCATTAAAAAAAGAGAACTAAAGCAAATCGCATCTCAGAACGTCGCGTCAGACCCTGTTCAAACCTGCCCTGACCAGCTTCCCCGCACCCCTCCGCTCAAGGGGCCGATTTTGGCTGCTCCCTAGGCCGTCAGCCCCTGCCCCCGCTCAATCAAAGAGTCGTTTGGTTTGGAAAAGACATTGAGGGTCACAAAGCCCAACAAGTAAACCAGCTTTGCCAGTCCATCCCTAAACCATACCCCAAATTGCCACAAGTCCACCTTTTAAATATCCCCAGTAATAGTGATTCCACCACTTCCCTGAACTATCATGAAGATTTCCCGAACTGAGCTGGGACGTGGCTCTTTACCTGGCTGTCGCCTGATACGACTGCTTGGATGTTGACATATTCCGTTGCTGTCACTGCCCTGCCTAAGTGCCCTGAGGCTGTGGCTGAATTCGCTGTGCTCATTCACCTCCATACACCAGCCCTGCTCTTGCTGGTTTCTCACAAATAAGCTCCCATTGTCGAGCAGCAGGCAGCTGCGTTTTTAATGAGCTGTGCCTGAGTTTTGTTTATGATACTTGAATGTGAACAAGCTGTAGGTTGTCCTTGTTCTGAGTAGTGCTCTTCCAAACACGGTGTCCTTTCCCACAGATATGATTTGATGATTGTCAGCTACAGCACAACACAATGTTTTGGCAAAAACATTAGATTGTCCAGTTTCCTGAGCGTTCACAGTCATGTTCACCGCAGGAGAAGCGAACCTTCCTGCTCAAGATTCTGGAGATGCTGATGGATCTCAACCACTTTACCAGAAAGGTCACCGTGAAAAAGTGAGCAGAAAGCAGAGCTAGAGTCAAAACATTAATGAAACTCAGCTTCCTGTTTTAAAACATGGATTCATTTTAATAGTTTTACACTGAAAGGGTAAAGCCTCAAGAAAATATTCAAATGTATGTTTGGTACTTTGGAACAGTGAGGAAATGGGAGTATAGCCCCAAAACTCTCCAGACAACAAAATTAATTGCCTTAACAATTAAGTAGGAAGGCATTGGCTTAGCTCATTGTGCTTACTATGAGCACAAGTCTCATCATATTGAGAAATCTGAACCTTCATAAATGAACCTAGTAATACCTCCATTCCAGACTGTACTAGGAACAGAAAGAGTGAAACATTCAGGGCTTTAGCAGCGTTTCCAGGGCAACACTTCAGTCTACCAAAGCACCACAGCCTTAAAATTTGGCAACAAAAGCCATTTATTTAAATGTTAGAAGCTACACTGTTTGTTTTAAGCTCCACACTTCAGAGACTTCTGAATGGCAGAAGTCTACAAAATGTGTTGATAAATCTTCCTAAAGCAAATACATGGGAAAATGGGAGGCATTGTATGAAATACATATCCAGCGAATAACTAGACTTGTCAGAGAGGTTATTAACTCTAATCTTCAATGCCACCATGTATAAAAAGCAGCCATAATTTATCAGCTAAAAAAGGAGCCTGAGGTTCAGCCCCTCTACAGACTTATTAAGCAGCTCCAAACTCCAGACAGGAATGCTAAGACAATCCCTTTGTTAAAGACAATTTATAAACCTCTCTGAACTTCATGACAGATTCATGAGGCAGGGGTGGAAAGGACAGAAAGGCAGTTCTACACACACAGGTTCTTACTAACCTATGGCCTTTGCAGAACAGAGTGCAAACTTAAATTACATAAAATAGGTAATAAAAGAAATTATTGTTCCCCCTTCATTTGCTATCTTTCCTGAAGTCCAAACCTTGCTCTAGTAGTTTTGTGATTAGTTGTGACATACTCAGAAGTGGAAAAGGAAATAATGGGAGAAATTGATCAGTGGTTCACTGGTTTGTATAGAAATCTTTACACAGCTATTCTGTATTTAAAGACATGCAAGTGGTTTTATTGACAGCCCTCATTATGTTCGGAAAATGACATTTTATCATCTTCATTCAGACTTAATTATTAATTAACAGAGTAGTCAATGTTTATGTAACACAACTTGCACTGTATTCTGACTAATCTTTTTCACACATGTAGTCTACAGCTATAAATTAAAAACCCTTGCTTAGTGAGTATAGAAGTAACCCTCATGGTGAGTGAACAGTAATCAAAATCTTGTTTCAAACAAAACCGAATGTTCATACTGATAAATAATCTTTCATATTACTCAGCATTTTTTCAAACATAAGAAATGCTCTGAATAGGCTTTTAAAGCCTTAAACTGTCAAGAGAGTTTCTCTCAGGTAGGCTCCTTGTAAATCTAAATCCTTTATTCTGAGTTTGACATAGAATTTCTTTAGTACTGTTGGGTAACTACTTCCCAAGTGTTATACTTGGTATAAAAATGAAGTGTTTACTTACATGAGGAAGAAGTCATAGTATACTGACTATCTGACATAGTCTCTCACATAATTCTTGTACCTCATTTGGTAGGGGCATGGACAATTAGGTGGGTGAAAATCTGGTTGGAATCGAAGTGTAGTGCTTAGTGCCTTATACCTGACCAAAAGCTGTTAACAAGTGTGTTTTTCCAGGGCCTGTCCTGTAGCCTTGTTTTGTCTAGCATGTGTGAATAACCTGGAAGAAGAGAGAGTGGACCCTCATCAATTTTGTGAGTAACACCAAACCATGTGGCCTGAGCACACAGCAGGAGATGGAGTTCTGCAAAAACAGGTGGGGAGAGAGGACAAGCAGGACCCTGACAAAGTCATCCAAGGCAGGTACAAAGTCCTGCACCGAGGACACACTAACTGCTTCTAACAGTGCAGGCTGGGAACTGACCAGCAAGGCAAAAGCTCTGATGAAGACTGGCAAGAACTGGTCTACAGCCATGTGGCCAGTAACATCCTGAGCCATACTAACAGGAAGGTAGCCACTGCCATCAGGGAAAACAGTTACCCTTTGTATTAGGCACTTCTTAGGCCACATCTATGTGTTGGGGCCAGTACTGGGTCTGGCAGTTGATCAGTTGGGGCAGGTTTAGCAGGAAGTGACCAGGATGATCAGGGAATGGCAAAGAGACACTGCCACAGACAGACAGAACCATGCTTGTTCAGACTGGAGAGAAGGAGGGTTCAGGAGTACCTAAGAGCAGCCTTCTAGCACCCATGAGAAGGCTACTGAGAAGGCAGGGACAGGCTGCTTACTAAGATGAGTTGCAGGACTCAATAAGTCAGGCAGTAGAATCTAAGTATTAGTAGATTCAGCCCCCTGAGGTTTTTAAGATCCAACTGGATAAAGACCTAAGCAATCCAGTCTGACCTTGCTTTGGTCCACAGATTAGGCTACAGATCTGGATTCCAACCTGGATAAGGCTGTGTTGCTGTATTTGTCAAACAAGATACCTCATTAATCATGTTTTTTGAAAAAAATGCATTAAATACTTATCCAATAAAGGCTAACATATATACACAATACAGCCAAAAATTCTCCCTTTATATATATATATATACCATCAAGAACACTTGAGGAGCAGATTTTAATTTTTTTAATTAGATATAGGTTGAAATGTGTAGAATGAAATGTTGCTGTTGGACTGTTTCCTCTAAAGTAGCAAAGACATAACTCTTTACAAACCAAACAGGTAGACCTGTTCTTATTCTTTATTTAGATTTAAAGATTGTTTTATTGCAGAGAGGGATATAACAGTATCATTTTTGTGGTGTCAGGCCTACCTTTATTAAAAAGCCTAATGAATTATTTCTCCCGGATGCCTGAGTATAGAAAATTAACACTTACACATAGCATGGGTTGTTCCAAAACTCTTAAGTTTCCTAGGAAATGTGTATTCTTCAGACAGAAATTTATTGCCCGTACACCAAGCTTGTTACACTCAAAACCTTATTTATGACAAAGATGAAACACACCTTATTTATAAAGCAAAAAATCTATTAACATAGCTGAAATCCCAACAGTCTCATTCAAGAATTATTAACTCAGATGTAATTATTACTGTAATTATTACAGAAAGGTTATGCTAAATTACAATTATTACGTTTTATTATTTATTATATAAATAATTAATTGCTCCACACGTCTTAGTTTCTCCCATTCTCCTGGTGTTGTGTTTATCCATCTCCCCTCCTTGCCTAAGCCCCAAGGTCATGGTTTCATTCAGGTGAGGGCAGGGGGTTATGGTGAGTCATCAGCATCTGGAGTCCCTCACCAGGAAGAATGCCATGCTTCTGTTGACAGCTTCTTCTTCTTCCCTCTAGGGCTCGCTAGGAGTTATTTTTGTATGCTTTGTAACACAACTTCACACCTTGCTTTTCCTCCACTAGTCTGTAACTCTACGTTTCATCTGAGTTTACTATATATAGTACCTTCCATATGTATTAGACAATTTCTTTGTCTTTTTTGCTAAACCGGTTGTGTCCAGCTTGAGGTCTGCATCCAAGAAAAGAAACAATTAACACAAGAAAAATAAATTAGCCCTAGAAAACCCATCAAAAAACTGCTCTCACAATTAAAGAAAGCAAACCAAAGCTGCAAGCAGATCAAAAAACATTCAGACAGTGCAAATCTGACAAGCTTCTGTTCTGATGTCTTGGAAACTTAGTACAAGGCTTATGTCCTGTTATGAGCAATGGCAATACTTTGTTGCAGTCACAAGTTGATAAAACTCAAATACAGAATTTAATTATTTGAAAAACATTTCTGTTGTCCCAGTGGTTCTTTTGAGCTGTATTAGGAGTTTGTAATTTTAGTAGTATAAAAAGCTCTCATCACAGATTGTTTAAACATCCCTCAAGACAAACATATAAATAGGAAAAGAAATTAAGTTCAAGTAGAAGAGAAGTTACACAGCTGTGTTCCTGAGACTGTGAAAACTCTTGCAATTTATGTAAACTAACAGAAATTCAGAAAAGAGTGTTATCTTTTTGCAAACTTGGAGCCCTCACACATAAGCAAAAGGCAGATCTCTTTTGGAAATATCTGTTATGATCTTTTCTATATTATTTATCTCAAGTGAGTAAGATATCAGGAGACTGTCATATTCTCCAACCACTGATTAAATGAAAATTAACATTTCTCCGAGTATCAAAGGTAAACCAGTAATAGCTTTACATTTTGAGGTTAAATTGTAATAGCTGCCCAGATCATTACATGTTTATATCTCTGAGGTGCCACTCAGTCTCTCTGTGCCACCTATAGGCAGTTGGTAAAAATCATTTTTGGGACTCCAGAAATCCTTGAACTTCCAGCACACCAAGATACCAACATCCCCAGGGAAACAAAATCCCTCTTTTATGTCACTGGATATTTTTACGACAGATGGAGCTTTCGCTACAGGGATTCTTAAATTATACCAGCAGAGTAGTGTTTCTCTATCTGTCTGCCAGTGATTTTTACAAAAGTATCTTATTTCAGTTACAGGAGAAAATTCTGGCTGCCAGTGGAATAATTTTTAGGGAAGACTATTTTCCCAGTTTTGTTTTCCCGATTTTCTTTTCCCATGCCTTGACATAAAGCAGATACTTGCAAATTGTTAACAGATGATAGCAAATAATTGGAAGTCACAGAAGGACAGGATGGACAGAACTAAAAATACATGTGTGGGAGAGCAGGGGAGTACACAAAGGAAGATAAATGAACTACAGCAGAGAGTTCATTCAAAATAGATGTAAATGGTAATCCTCCCATTTTGAGGGGGCTGAAACCTGACCCTACTGTCCTTGTTATCTCCTCCCTTGACCCAAACCCTAAGACTTCTCCCCTGAATACCTGATAAAACCCATGACCCTGGCCCTGCCCCCCTCCCTTGGGATCTCGGGCTCTCGGTCCTCGGCCGTTGGTTCCTTCCCCGGCCCTGGCCCGGGGAGGGGGAGGAAATAAAGGCAGCTTGAAAGGAGGCTCGTCTGGTCGGTTCCCCTGCCGGCAGCTGTGACTTCCCTGGACACGATGGTTACTGTTGCCACACGATGCAACAGACGTAGTTGACATTTTCAATGCAAATCTAAGATACGGAGTTCAGACAATGCAGTGACAAACAGTTCCAGCAGCAGCACCTGAAGCCTTTTACAGAGCTGTCTTCACAGAAGAAGACACTCTTGATTTCAGTGGGAGTGTTCACCCTCTATCACATCTCATACCCAAAACCTCACAGCAAACTCTTATTTAACTACCACCCTGCAGTTATGTCTAAAAGGCTTGTGAATAAAGGAAAATAAAGAAGAAAAAAATTGTTCCCTGAAAATACGAAATAGTAAGTGCTAGACTCCTTCTCCATTGATCATGAAGTTTAGCACTGTTTGCTCTGGAATTCCAAAATACCCTCCAAACTCTGTAATCCAAAGGAATTATGCAGAGACTTGACTGAATTTGTTTGTAAGCAGGAAAACAAACCACTGATTTATCAAGAAAGTTTTAAGAATTTTTGTGAAACTTGGACATGGATTTATTAGCTGTGAGAAGATATGTATGTTACACTCAGTTTTCTCTTAGTTCTGCTCAGTGCATAACAGAAAATAATTTCAGCTGCTCAAGCCCCACCCTCTTTTCTGTTATATTCTAGATCAGAGCTGAAACTGACAACTAATTTCATACACACAGAAAGCTACAATTCTTTGATTCCCACAACTGTTTTGTCCATGACAAAACTTTTTTTCTAAAAAGAGGGGTTAATCTGCACATGAACCATGAATACCTCTAGATATTTTTCCCCATATCTCAGAAATCTTGGGTATCGCACGGGTGAACTAATGCTGTTTAACTGCTGTCACATTTTGATCCTCATTTTCTGTTGGAGTATAAATCTTCCCAGGCCAAATCCACACAAGTCCAGGAGTGCACAGAAATGTGGGGACTGAATTAGAAACTTCAGAAAAACTAAAACACATAAATCCACACAAACATGAGGTAGAAAATCAATTTAGTTACAAATAAGTAGAGGATTTTTAAATGCCTTAACAAGTAAAAGACTGAATTAGTTAGTATGAAAGGGATCTAAAATCTAGTTTAAAGTTCAGTGTCATTGCCTTTAAGTTCTAGACATAATGAAAACAATGTAGCCTTGCTAAACATTCCTAGCTAGAAAAGATAGAGTTACATGCATAGAATTTGTGCAAGAAACTATAAATATTATCACACATCAACCTTAGCTTAAGATAGGCCCAGCCAGGATGTAGAAAATTAGTGTTTTAACCTGACTGGTCAAGAATAGAATAAAATGCACTACTTTGAGAATGCTAGTATGCTCACGAAAAATACTGATCCAATGCTGCTGTAGCTCCTGCTACTACTACTGATAAAGATGTTGCTGTTTCTGCCTGGGACTTAAGGACTCTGTGTTAGAAGGCTTTCTGCATTCTGGCTTGGACTCTAATAACTTTGCTTTCATGAGACTGATTTAATGATGCAATAAAGGACTTTGTTTTTACAAATACCCAGCTTCTAGTCTTCAGTGAATACGCCTAAGCCCCTCTGTGTCAATTTTCCACAAATTTCCCAACATGCTTCCTTTAAAAAAATTCTAAGAATTTGTTTCCACAGATGTGGTCTTTTGATTAAGATGTATAATTTTTCCAGGTTTGATTTTTTGCCTTAGCACGTGTGTCTGGGAAATCCACAGCATCTGTAGAGTCTGGGTGGTAAATGGATTAAGTGGAGAAAAAATCTGGGATACTGGCATGTAAAAAATTGGACTTGAGCATAAAGAGCAGAGTATCCAGCTGGTCAAGGGGCATGATTGCCCTTTTCTACTCCATGCTTGTAAGACCCCATCTGGATTTCTGCATCTAACTGTGGAGTCCTCAATTCAGGAAAGACAAAAGGACTGTCTTTAGCTAAATGTGCCAGGGGACATTTAGGTTGGACATTAGGAGGAATTTCTTCACAGAAAGGCTGATTGAGCATTGGAATGAGCTGCCCAGGGAGGTGGTGGAGTCACTGTCCCTGGAAGTGTTTAAAAAAAGACTGGATGTGGCACTCAGTGCCATGGTTGAGTAGACAAGGTGATATTTGGTCATAGGTTGGACTTGATGATCTCAAAGGTCTTTTCCAACTGAATCAATTCTGTGATTCTGCAACATGGACCTGATTTAGCCAGTCTAAATGTGGGCCACAAAAATGATCAGTGGGTTGGAATAATTTCTTCTTGAGAAAAAGCTGAAAGAACTGAGATTGGTCAGCCTGGAGAAAAGAGGGCCTTGGTGAGAGTGCATTGCAGTCTTTCGGTATTTAGGGGCATTTATCAGAGAGACAGAGGGAGAATTTTTACCAAGAAGTAGTAACAGGACAAAGGGCAAGAGTTTTAAACTGAAAGAGGGTAGATTTCCACTGGACATAAGGAAGAATTTTCCTACAGTGAAGGTGGTGAGGCTCTGGCACAAGTAGCCTACAGAAGTTGTGGATACCCAGTGGGGACCTGTAAGTATTGAAGGCCAGGTTGGATGGGGCTTTCAGCAACCTGGTCCATGGAAGGTGTCCCTGCCCATGGCATGAGAGTTGATTAGGTGGTCTTTAAAGATCCCTTCCAAACAAAATCATTCTGCTTTTTATGTGATATACACCTTGCAGACCAGTGTATCAACACAAGTAAAATCCTTATGCATGTTGATCACAAAAGTCAGCAAGCAGCTAATAATAGATGGTTTAGTTCCTTCAATTTCTGTAAAGTGTGCTTATCATGGGTTTAAAAAATAAAAAGTTGTAGTCTCTGGAAAACAATTTTTTAAAGTAAAAAATGGTTATCATTTGTATGGAAAATTGTCTGACTTTTGCTGTACAACCCTGGAAGGTAGTGTTGACTCTCTTGAAGGACAAGAGCCCTTGCAGAGAAAGGGCTAGATCTAAAAAGAGTGGAGCACTGGGCAATCACCAGTGACATGAAAATGAAAGTCAAAATGCCAGATTCTGCACCTGGGATAGAGAAATGCCAGGCACAAGTCTAAACTGGGAGAGGGACAGCTCTAGGGCTGCAGAGAGGGCTCTGGGGGCGCTGGTTGGCAGCAGGCTCTGTGGCAGCCAGCAGCATGCCCTGGCAGCCAGGAGGGCAGCAAACCCCATCCTGGGGGCAGCAAACCTGCCATCCCCAGCTGTGCAAAGAGGTGACCGTCCCTCTGTTTCCAGCGTTAGGGCAGGGCCTCCTCTCGATCGCTGGGTGCAAGTCTGGGATCCACCATTTCAGAATGAAGGGACGGTCCTGGAAGACGTCTGAAGAAGGGCAAGACAGCTGGAAGGACTGGATACCATGTCCTGTGAGGAGCTGCTAAGGGCTTTGGGCTTCTCTGGTTTGGACAAAAGGAGGCTGAGGGGCAACATCCTTGCTGTCTACAGCTTCCTGAGAAGGGGAAGTGGAGAGGGAGGTGCTGATCCCTTCTCCCTGGAAGAAGTGTTTGTCAATGTGGAAGGGGGATTTGGACAGAGCCCTTAACAACCTGCTTTACGTTTGGGTCAGCCCTGAAGTGAAGCAGTTGGGTTAAATGATTCTTGTACATCCCTTTCAACTAGATTATTCCATTCTAAGAAATGTAATTTATGTGCCCATTTTTTCTTTTCATGAGCACGTAAATGTAGCCTAACAATTGACACTGTCACACCTCCACTGTAATGGTGACGTTTCTCTTAAAATAAGAGATTGAAAGCTTTAGTCAGTCTCCTCTTCAGCAGGACAGACAGCAGGACTCTGTCACTGTGACTAAGCAAATAGGCTATCCTAAGGACCTCGAGCAGGACTCATTCCTCCGCTCAGTTTTCCTTAAGGCGGCCAGGGATCAATTACTCAAAAGTACTGCACAAGGAACATCTGCCCAGAAACCGACTCATTACGATGAAGGGGCAGTATCCTTGTGAAGGCACCACGTTCCGCTCCGCACCGTCCTTACCCGCCCGTCGAAGGAGAGTCCCCATCACCCGGAGAAGCAGCGGGCTCCGGTCAGGCACACCTCCCGACACTTTCACACTCCTTAAATTTCAACTGAAAACACGCAGGTTGGGAGAGCAGAGGAAAAGGCAGAGGCTGCTACCCGTGGCGCGACAAACGAAGCCCGGCCCTTCTCGCCGCCGCCCAGCGCTCTCGGCGCGCCGCGGCCCCGGCGGATGCCAAACGCGGGGGCGGTGCGACCCCTCCCA
>WEIU01005627.1:47024-59369 GCA_013389925.1 Aegithalos caudatus | reverse complement strand
GTCTGCAGACAACTAATTCTGTTTGTGGAACAGCAGCAGCACTTCACATCTAAGTGTCCCCTTCTTTTAAGCTAACACTTTTACAGAGAATAATGTGAAGCTGTTGTCATGCTTTCAATATGTGGGGGTCCTGTTTGCTATGATATCTATGTTTTGCTTTGTGCTGAGTAAAATGTAAATTTTCAAAGGTTTTATCCTGAACAAGAGCAATCCCTCAAGCCACTGTGGTCAGAAATGTCCACTTACATTATGTGCTGTGTGCCAAGGAGGGGAGTGTGACTAATCTAGCTGCCATGTCTGAGGGCATCTCAATTGATTTGAGATACCTATAAGTGTGGAGGCTCACATTACCATCTCTATTTTTACAGAGAATTGCCTTTTCACATGTGGTGGTATTATACCACAGTCTGAAGAGAGAGAGTAGCCTTACTGTCATGGAAGGCAGGAAATGGTAAAAGTACAAGTAAGGTGTTGAACTTTTAAAAAACTTTAAAATTCTGTCTGTGCTCTACTCCTTAGATTTTGAAGCAAGTTTTATTCGCCTGATTGACAAAGTGACCAATGGCTCACGGATTGAAATAAACCAAACAGGTGAGATCTGTTTTTTTCTGCTTCATCTGTTCTGTTCTCCAGGATATATCCGTTTCTGCAGTAGAAGTCTTGTCTTCATAGAGGTAGGTGTTCAAATAAGATTGATGGAGGAGATAAGAAATAACAGAGTTGACAAGTTTTGTAATAATTGATTACATGCAAGAAGGTCAGTTCTCCACCATAATGCAAAGAGCTAAGGAAGCTCTATTGCCCAAGAACTAAAATTAGTATTTTGTTAGGCATGTAGGATTTCATGGTGCACAAAGCTTCCTCTGTACCAGAATTTATTTTTTTTTTTAGAAGAAAAAGATTTACTCTCTACAGAGGCAAACTTCTTAGCCAGACTGCTTTCTTATTCATGCTTAGAAAAGGGTTTGGTTAGAGTGGAAAGCATCACATGTGAAAACCTCACCTGGTCTGAGTTTTTTTTCATTTTATTTAAGGGTTCTAATGAGTTTCAGTTGGTAAGTAAAGCAAATGAAATACCATCAGATATACCAAGACTCGAATGACCTGATGGACTGATGAAGTTTTAGCTTCCGTGGAGGATAATAATTTCTTGTATCAGCATTTTGGAGATTGCTATGAGATCCTTGGTTTTAGATGGAAAGGAAAGGAGGAAAATGATGTGCAGGACAGACAGACAGCTGATGACCCATTTATTAGCTGCAGACACATGAATAGTGTGTTGGAAGTGCTATAATCTTCCATATAGTCTTCTGCCTCTGATTTGTCCACATATGCCATTGCAAAGTATTTTTATGCTGTTTTAGTGTTTTAATGGCTGTATTTTAATGGCTGTTTTAGTGTTTTACAGTGCTCTCATTTGGTTTGCTCCCCTGGCCTCTTTCCCAGGTACTACCTTGTATTATCAGCCTGGTCTTCTGTACGGAGGCTCGCTGGAACATGACTGCAGCCCCAGTCGTAGTATTGGCTACTATTTGGAAAGTCTGCTCTGCTTGGCACCTTTCATGAAGCATCCATTGAAGATTGTTTTGAGGGGAGTAACAAATGATCAAGTAGATCCTTCAGTAAGTATCAGAGAAGAATATTTTTTTCCCTCTATAATGACAAGATTGGGAAGAAGTGTCTAAAACATGTTGCATTTTTATAATCGCTCACATCCAGAAGTATCTATTTGTTGCTGCCTTAACAAGCTCTCTGAGTCCAAGAAGCACTTGATAAACTAGAGTGTATCACATTCTAAGCTTCAGTTTGTAATCCCCCTTCTGATGTTCAATTCTGTACTGCTTCCGTCTTTTCCCCTGTAAACTGCTTTTAAATGAAGTGTGAGGCTCTGCCAGAGGTTTGGGTTTCCTCTTCTCAAAGAATTTCAATAGATTGTTTCTATTGTCCCACACATGTGTTTACTGTATAAAGAAGAAAGTGTCTTCAAAATATGAGTGCAAAAAGGAAGGAATCTTTCTCTTCTGTTGGATTCTGGACATAGTCTTATCACTGCTGCTGTTTCTGTTAGGAAGAAGTCACACTGTGATTAGGAAATTACAGTTGCAAAAGTATGTAATAACTCTTTTTCTTCAGAAACATGCCAGAAGGTGTGGTAGGTCAAATGGCTATGAAATGCTTGCCTTGGTTTCTATTACAGATCTGCAGTCCTTTGTTTTGTACCAGTGATGTTACAAAAATGAACTGCGGGAGATGTGATCAGAATGATGAAGTAATGATTAGTGGTTATGCTCTTTATTTATTTTTTTCCAAAAACTCCAAACATAAACTTCTACTTTTAGTGAACAACATTATTCTTTACTTTTTGAATGGTGATTGGAGACTGCCTGTTTTCCTTTGAGTAGATTGAGGACACATTGTAATCTGAAAATGAGTTTAAATTAATACAAATACCTGTGAAGTACAACTACAGATACTACACAAGCCCCTGAGTCCTGCTAGAATTTATGACTTTTCAGCTGTGTTTCTCTAGTTATTTAAGAAACTCAGTCTCTCAACCTGTGGCTCTGTGAGACATCCACATGAGTCAAAGGACAATCAAAGTCGGTTGTACACAGCACTATAAGAAATAAAGAGGAAGCATTTTTTGCTACCCTTGCACTCATTGTGACTAAAAGTACTTACTGTAACTAGTAAGAATCAAAGAAGTCCTTTTTTGTTGACTAATCATAGTGGAGAAATTCTTCCATAATCTGGAGATAAAGAATAGTCCTATGTTCATATTGCTTTCAAGTAAATTGGGACACTCATCTCAGCAACGGAGTCTTAATTCTGGAAATTGTCTCCTTTGGGGCATCAGTCACATGGGCCTGAGATTAAACTATTTTAGTTCAAATGGGTGCAAAAATTAAGGCCACTCTGTGCTTGTAGGGTGCTTGCACTTGACAAAACTTGGAGGAATGGTTTGGCATACATCAGCTGACTCCAAGCTCCAGACACAACGTGTAACTCAAATGCATGCAAAGAGTTACAGTTTAAGCTCATTGCGCTATATTAGCAACTAAGTATTAGCTATTAGTGACAACACAGTAACAACTTCAATTACGGTGAAGTAGATTATACTTGTTAACTTTTTAAGTGGTTGTAGCTGAATACCAGTTCCTAAAATTGGTTTTAACCTGGTTTATGTCTGTTTAACTTGCCTGAGTAAACATTAATTCTGGTGCACACCAATAAGGTGCTTTAAGGACTTTTACAAGTTGTTTTGTGTAACATATGGCTCTGCTAGTTTCTGAGACTAAAAGCACAAACTTAAGTGCTACTCTAATTGATTTGTATGCTTAAGTAAATGGAAACTTGGTTTTAAATTGACTTTGGTTTTTATTTTTCAGTAGACAGAAGGTGTTTATAAACTCAGTGAACAATTGTTACACCTATGTTTTCCCAAAAAGAGGTGCTTAAATTTGTTTATCCATCTATATGCTTTCTGCTTTCCAAGGAGAAGATGGAAAGGCAAACCAGTGTGGTTACATTGTGGAGTTTAGGTGTTTTCCCTGTTGCTCTTCATGTAAGAACTTCTCTGTTTGAACTTAGTGGATTGTATTTGGTTTGCCTAGATGGGTTTTGTGAGCTGGGATGCTACAGAGGTGGCTTCTGCAAGAAGCTGACAAAAGTTTCATCCAACAGAGGCCATGCTGTCTGGCTTCAAGACAGACCCACTGCTGGCCAAGTCTGAGCCTGTCAGTGATGGTGATAGCACTGCGGGGATAACAGCTTTAAGGGGGAAGAGTTGGGGAGCTGGAACTGTGGAATAACCTGGCGCTGGAGAGAAATGTGAGAATATGTCAGACAGCCCTGCAAGATAGCAGGGTCAGTGAAAATGGGAGGAGTTCCATGCACTAGAGTAGAGTCCCCTGTAGCCCATGATGAAGACCATGGTGAGGCAGCTATCCCTCCTGCAACCCATAAATGTTGACAGTGGAGCATATATCCATCTGCAACTAGTGCAGAACCTCACTCTGGAGCAGGTGGTTGCCTAAATGTGGCTGTGAATCCATGGGAAGCCTGCACTGGAGCAGGGTCCTGTCAGGGACTGCAGGCCTGTGAAAAGAGGAGCCCATGCTGGACCAGGTTCACTAGCCATGCGTGTGAACTCATGGGGAGCCTGCACTGGAGGAGTTTATGAAGAACTGTAGCCAGTGGGAGGCATCTCCAGAGGAGTGTGACCTTTTGTCAAGATTGCAGTGATCAGGTAGACTGACACACTGGGCTTTGTGAAATCCACTTTCAGCACTGAGATCTTGGCTTTTACACAGCCTCAAAAGTATTTGTGGGATGTGATTGCTGTGTGGTCTCTTTACCAGAGACCTCCTTGTCAGGTGCATGCAAGGGAATATTGTGGCTCTCCTGCTGTGAGGAGAGTAGAAGAGAAGCAGGTGAGAAGAAGAGTTCCTAAAGGACATCTTGTAGAAGGAAAGACTTGAGCTGAGTTTGGTGAGGCACAGGTCAGACTGCATTCCTGGAGTATAAGAGCATGTGTTTACTTGGGTGTTTGTTTACATACATTAATAGCCCTCCAACAGGGTGCAGTGGAAAGCTCTTTGAGACCTGGCATCAGTCCTAAAGAATACTGTGGCCACTGAACATGCTCTTGTTCCAAGTGGGACTGTGGTGACATTATTACTAATAATATTATACATGTTATTTGGTATTTTATTAGACACTGGAACAAATCAGCCTGTGGGTGCCACAACCCTGGCAGTGTTCAAAGCCAGGTTAGACAGGGACCTGGCCTAGTGGGAGGTGTCCCTACCCATGGTAGGGACGGGCGGAACTAGATGATCATTAAGGTCCCTGCCAACCCAAAAACATTCTGTGATTCTGTGATAATACTGCACATTATTATTACTGTGGGAGTGATACATCTTAAATAAGTGAAAGGAATGCTACTTTGCTTTCACTTGTCAGGAAGAGATAAGTCTTTGGAATACCAGCCTGGACTGTTCATTGGCAGCTTACACTTGCTGGGAGTGTAAAACGTTTGGGAGGGGGATTAGCTGGGCCAACCATCTGCTGCTAGCCAATCATCAGCACCCCCAGCAAAGCCAATAATTATAAAAATACAGTTTCCCACTCTGTTTCTCAGTTACACCAAGCGGGTTCTGTCCCTGTGGTGGGCTCCCCGAGGAGCAGCACCTTGTCCTCTTCCTGGGGATGAGGGCTCTGTGAACATCCAACTGGGCACTCCTGGGAGTGCTCCATGAGCACTCCCCTCCTCATGTTTTCCTCTGCCATCACTGGTGAGATCTGGCGCTGGGTAGCTTGAGGGACCAACCATGTGGGACTCGGTTGAGGCAGTTTAAAGCCTCTCTGTTATAGTGATTATGTATGTGGGGGGGTGTCCTTTGCAAAGTGCCTTTTTGAAGGGAATGGAGGTGGCATGCAAATGATAGCTCCTATTTTCCTTTCCTCCTCTATCTGTTATTATTCTGACATTTAGATACAGCTGCAGTAACCCGTTTTAGAGTAACCAACCATTCTTGATGTTTGTTTTCAGGTGTTGAAGGTTTTTTACAGCTGTGCCATGGGCTTTGACTTCAAATGACTGTCATGCTGACATGAGACTAGCATATGAAATTTTAGCTTAGGAGCAGTAATATTCAATCTTAATCAGAATTCAACAGTTGTCTGCAGAAAACAAGAAGCTTTTCCTACTGAGTTTTCTTCCCAGGTTTCTTTTTTCCTTGTTAAACTCTGGTTTTTTTCCCTTCTCTCAATCTAGGCCCTTCTTCATGAAACCTAACACTATCTATGTATGGTAGGGCTCAGTGATCTGTGCAATGGTAATGGATATACAGGCCAGCTTGTGCTTTTCCCTTTCATAGGTAGTCATGTGCTGCAGTGTCTCTGTCTGGGTGTTCTGTTTGGGGTTTTTTGAGATATCTTTGCACTGGATAAGGCATTCTACAAGTTACTTTTCCACCTTTTTCTTAGCTGTTGTAGATTTCTTTAAAGAAAATTATTTGCATTTACACAACTTCGTGAATAAGCAATATCTATGGGACTTAGAATCTTGTCATTTGTGGTGAGGTGTACCATCATTTGTATGATGCATCTGTTTTGGTGTAACTTGGTATTATGTTGTCTGTTCTGGAAATGGAATACTGCTCTCCAGGAGGACCTAAGGGATGGGGTTTATGGCTGAGGATAGGCAAAAGAATAGAAAATGGGTTTACAACTCATTTTAGTTGCTGTTTTGTGATTTTCAGTGAACTGCTTCACATCCTGCCCATCTCCCCACTTGTCTGTGGGGCAGAAGAGCCTTTTCTCATTCTTCAAATACTGTTGACTGCCGCCTCTACTTAGGCAGCACAATTGGAACAGTCTTACTATTTGTCTGGTACCTCTAAGTATTATGCCTGGAACTTTTCTGAGGGCTGAAAACTATGACAAATCTTGAAGTTTTTTGAGTTCTTAACCTACCCAGTAAAGCTTTTAATTTTTACTGGTATGTTAGTTTCATGAGAAGGAGGAAGAAACATTGTGCAATTTTAATTTGAACCAGATCAGCTTGTTGAAACTTCTGCCAGTGGTATTCACATACTTGTGCACACACATGTTAATAAAGGCTTTGCTTCAGAAGTCAAATTTGTATAGTTAGTGAATACTACTTTATAGCCCTGGTTTCATGCCTGAGGTGTTTTGGTTTTCTAAAATTCTTTTCCCAGGCAAGTTTCCATAAACAATGGGAATGTTTTTTAAGGTACCTATGTTATTCATTCCTTCTCACAGGCAGGGCTTCTTCTTCATTTCCCTCTGGTTTGACCAATGTGATTGAAAAGGTTTGCCTTTGTTTCACCAATCAAATTGTCTGTGTAAAATATTATATAAGGGAGATGCATCCCTAAATAAAAAAGTAATTTTTAGCCATCTGGTCTTGGAGTCTTGTGTCATTATGGTACAAAACAGTGTCACTACTGAAGAGCCAAAGCAAGGTAGCTTAGCTGTAAACATCCATGAACTTTGTAAGTTAAAAGAAGTTAAGCATTGGCTTACAGGTTTAGTTTTTTTAATGAAAACATTCAAATACTGATACTAAAAATAATACCGAATGTTTCTCTGTAAGAGAGGAAATATGTTGTCCAGCAGGAATTGAAAATGAGAACTGCAACATACACTCATAGCTCCTCAGGTACCACTAACAGAATTTAGGAAACTCACACAGGTTTGTAGGTGAGGTGTGTGCTGCAATTTTGTCAGTGACTTGCATTCTCTTCAAAGCAGAGAAAATGAAAGTCAAGAATTGTGAATTTTGGCTGAAGGCATGGAAAAGAAGGTGCATTTTATCTGCCTCTTCAAATTCTGTCTATCTCATGACTGTTTCCTTCATCTGTGTTTATTTTCTCTTTGGTCATGCTGTCCTGATCCTATCCACAGTTTCTCTTGTGTAACTCCCTGTGCTGTTGCACTGCTAAATAATTTTTATCACTTTTGGCAAAGTGATATTGAAGTTTCAGATGAGGGAAGAAGAGGGCAGTCCCTGTAGTCTTAGGAATTAGGAAGAGCAAAGGCAAGGATAATTCTGTTCGGGCCTGGACTTGGTGAGCACCTGGTTTAAAAAGGACTACACTGATAATGTATTGTCCACTTCAGATTCTTTTAAGTGCTTCAATAGAAGCTACCTATAAGCTTCTGTTTCTTAGAAACAGGTAAAAAGAAGTTGTTGATAGAAGAATGATCTTTCTGCCAAATCAAGGGCCTCCTCTTGCAGTGATGATTGAAAAAGTGCAGTGGTTCCTTGCAGTAATTAGCTATAGGAATGTTTTAGTAATGACAGAAGAATATTATTTTCTCAATAACAGAGAAATGTTCAGAGAAATGTTGCACTGTTCAGAAAAACAAGTAAGCTGTTTTACATAATCATATTCAAAGTCAGGCCGAGGAAGAAAGCCAGAATAGGAAATTCTATCTACCAGTAATTTGTTCAAGGAAATTTTTTAGTAATGATGTACTGTGATAATCTAACCAGATGAAACTCTCTGTGCTGCATTCCCATATCTTCCCATAAAATACCTTCTATGAAAAAGACTTGTCTCTGTTAGTCACATCATAATTTAATGATTTTTTAAAGTACTCGACTAACTTAACTTGCAATAGAGAGTCTTTTTTAAAAATTCTGTGTTCCATAGGTTGATGTCCTTAAGGCAACAGCTCTACCCCTTCTGAAAAAGTTTGGAATTGATGGTGAAAGTCTGGAAATCAAGGTAAGACAGTTTGTTCCTTTCTTTTCAAGCACATGTTGAAATTATGTTCCTGCAGTAATTCACAGGTCGATGTTTTTGCTGTGGATCTTTGTCTCTAACAGATAATTAGTTGTGGTTAAAGTCACACAGTGATAGAGAGGGTAAGGAGAAAGTAGTGACTTCTCTTAGTCTCCAAAAGAAGACTGAGAAATCTTTTTACTTTTTGTTGCTTTTCAGATCGTTTATTATCATCTTATTTCTACTTGTTCATTCTGCCCTATGCTTGGGACTAGGGAGTGAATGGCATCTTGACCTGTAGGAGAGCTGGATCTGTGTTTGGTAGTTGAGGTTTGCTTCCAGTTTGGAAAACAGAGGAAAGAAGCTTTTCTTGAAGACTGCAGTCTTCAGAGGCCCAGTAAATCTGGATATAAAACAACATTAGGGTTTCTTTGGGTTGGAGAAATGTGTGAAGAGTCTGGCTGCACTGCTAGGGCCTGCTGGTGCCTTGCTCTGCAAAGCCTTACCCCTCACCCCACCCTGCTCACAGCCCAGGCACCCATGTCATTGTCCTGGCACTCAGCCTCTACTCCTGTGACCCTGCAGCAGGGCTGGCCTTCAGCTCACCACAGCCCTGCCCTGTCTGGATGTGGGCCTCCTTGCCCAGATCCACTCACTGGCCCACGTCCCAGCTCCATCCTTGGCTTGGAATGGTGGGACTGGGTCAGGCAGACAGACCTGTCAGTGGGAATGAGTTCATTCTAGTCCCTCACATACAAAATATTCTGAGTTGGAAGAGGATCATCAAATCCAAATCTTAAGTGAATGCTGCACGTGGGGATCAAAGCAATGACCTTGGCATTATCAGCACCATGTTCTAACCAACTGAGCTCAAATCAAACTGTTCCGGTCTCCTCAGCAGCTAGGCGCAGATCTGCTACTAGAGACAAGTCTGAAGCCAAGGCTGTTTTATTTGGTTTTGCATGGTTTCCTATTGAGAAGGTATGCCTTACATTTTCTTGAGAGGAAGAAAGAATTCAATGCCTGCTTTCAATTTTGATGCAAAATCCATTTCTGCCTTTAGGATGTAGTTTTCTTGCCCGTGTTTACATAATGCTCCAACTTAAAGCTTTTTATTCTATGTGAAGTGAAAGTGTAATTTTTGGGGTGTGTAGCTACCTTCTTTATACTATTTACTAAACAGATTTTTTCTTCCGTTATTCATTCTAGATCAACCGAAGAGGAATGCCTCCCAAAGGGGGTGGAGAGATAATGTTTGCTTGCCCAGTGAGAAAGGTCTTGCAGCCTGTTCAGTTCACAGACCCTGGAAAAATCAAGCGCATCAGAGGAACTGCGTATCCTTTTTGTTTGTCTGTTTTTCTACTTGTAAAAGAGTTTGCTTATTAAAAAAAAAGAAAAGTCCTCTAACTTGAAAGTCACAGAAGTGCACCCACATTTCTGAGCAGGCACAGGCAAACATTACACAGAGGAGTCATACAACTAGATTTCAGGGCTGTGTCTCAAAAATTCTGTGTTCAGAACATTGCTGTTCAAAAAGCATCTGTAAGGATGTGAATAAATTCAAAACTGAACAGCACTATTTGAAATCTTTTCAATAGCAAGAAAAAATTAAAATACCTTCCATTGCATAATCTAGGAGCACTAAAAGAAATCCTGCTTTGTAAATTCAGTAGTAACCAATTAGTTTAGTTGTGTATTAAATAGGTGACATCTTGGCAGTTACTAGTTTAGCAGAAGTTAGGTGGGAGCTTAAATCCTAGTTCAGTTTATACCTTGCAGGACACACTGAGCTTTTTGGTGTGTTTTGAAAGGAAGTACTTTGACTCTTCCCCTTTGATAGTACCATTGCAGGTGGAAATGGAGGAAGTTTATTCCACATGGAGATATGGGCACACAATACTGTTGTGAACTCCTTACTTTTTCAAACAACTGCAAATTTATTCAGTGTTTTGGATTATTTCTTTTTGATTTTATTTTTCTCTTGTGGCCTTTGTATGGTATATGTCATGAATCTGCTGTCATTGTAGGAAAAAGGTAGAAATCCCTTACATTAAATCCTCTTGAGCAGTGGCCAACATGTAGTTTAACTTGTGTTTGAGAGTTCCAAACATGATTTGGCATTGATTACCCAAAAGGAAATCAGGAATGGTGTCATGTTTTCTTCCAGAGGTGTAGATTTGCAGCCTGTTTCTTCTTTTACTTTATGGCATACTGTCACAACTGTGTGTGAGAACTGGATGTTTTGACTGCTTGTCCAATTGTAGTATTTAGGTAAGTGCAGTAGTGCCAAGCAAGAGCAGTTTGACTGAATGCATGTGCTGCAGTAAAGAAAGGAGGCAGCTTATTGAGCTTTTGATGATAGATGCTGTGGTATATTGGTGGAGAAAGTAATTTTCTTGTGCCTCCATTCTGCTCTGTAGCAAGTAGTTCTACATGTTGCTGTGTGGAGGAGGCAGCAATGATCATGACTTTACTGCTGTTGCTCTAAGTTGACATCAATATGCAACACCATTCTTGACCACTTTGTCTGGTTTTGATTGATGTGTCTGATTGAATTCTGAACTTCTACCTTGCTGTAGGCTTTCCTGGGCCTTTTCTCAGGGATACAGTTTTGCCTTTAAGCCTGCTGAGAGGCAGTCTCATTTTAGCTATTGAGTGATTCTTCAAGGCAATAGAAAACAAAACATCTGTAAGGATAAGTCCTTATGTCTTTTTTATGTGTACTTTTGTTCCTCCAAGATTCATTTAAGTAAATCATGATCTTCACAGTTGTAGAGATCATATTACAGCAACCTTTTATATAATCCAAAATACTGAATCCATCAACTGTGCAGAAAAACCAGTTTTCTGATTATTTTTAATGATTTTGCCCTAGGATCCTAAAATATTTTGTTTGCCTCCTCCACAAAAGATGCTATAGAAATTTGTAGAAAAGGAAATTCTTCCCTGCCAGCTGCGAGTGTTGAGAGTGTATTTCTCTGCACTGCTATGTGAATGTATGTGCAGATGGGTGGTTAAATGTGTAGAGCATTGAGTCTGCATTATAGTTGGGATAGAATTTAAAGCATAATGTGCTTTGTACATTTGAAGATCTTTTGGGAGTTTCTCTAAAGCAGCACCTGAGTACAAGAGCAAAAAGGTAGTTCATCTCTTATGTACTGTGAGGAGGTGGGTTGGGGTGGGTCTGAAGGTGGTAAGTTTTTCCCTGTAACCTTCAGATGCAGGGTGACTAGAGAGAACCAGTGAACTTGATAGCCTCAGAACACTGCAAAATAGTTGGAGATAGCAAAGCTATTTTTCTTGGAGCCTTTTAATTTTAATTTTTTTTTTGTTGGAACATTTGTCTTTAATTTCTTATTCATCTTCCCAGTTTCTCCCTGACAGAAACAGAAAGGCAGGGTATCTTTGCTGCTAATTCACAGAAACTTCAGTCAGGATCATGTTTTAATAAAATGTGAAGAACATAGTACATGGGACTTCATCATGAGAAAGTACAAGATGACAGAATAGCAATCTAAATTTGATGAAGGGCATTTTCAAGATAGACGTTTATCTAGTCATAATCTGCTCTTCAGCACATGTTCTATGTACTTTACTTCAAGGTATATCAATGAAGAGGCTGTAGAAAGCACTTATGTGCATATGGTTCTCTAGGTACAGGAACATGGACAAAGGCCCACAAGCAGATGTATAAAGCATGCATTTTCTGAAATAATGCACTGGGTGGAGCTCTGCTTTCAATTTTTCTCGTGACCACAATGGATTTCTTAGCTCAGAAATGTAGATACTCTGTCCGAGTGTCACCACAGATGGCAAACAGAATGGTGGAATCTGCAAGGGGCATCCTGAATAAATTCATCCCAGACATCTATATCTACACAGATCATATGAAGGGGGTCAGCTCTGGAAAGTGAGTATCCAGAATTTACAGGAAACAGAGATGTAATTCTGCATTTGTTGATCTGCTAGGGTGTCCTGATCTAATTTAATTGAGTTTTAGATTACAATCTTCTATTTTGTTGGTTTGAAATAAATATTTCTCACAAAGAAAGAAGGAAAGGGTGATTCACTACATACATTCATTTTA
>WEIU01005627.1:28134-40871 GCA_013389925.1 Aegithalos caudatus | reverse complement strand
GGTCTTTAACTACCCTGACATCTGCTGCAGAACCAGCACAGAGATACACAAACAGCCCAGGAGGTTCCTGGAAAGCACAGATGCCAATTTCCTGACACAGGTAGTAGAGGTCCCACAGGGAATGGTGTGCTGCTGAACTGATACTAACAAAGGGATGGCCTTGCTGGAGGTTTGACCATGAGAGTGTGGAATTCAGTACTGGATGAGGAGAAAGCAGGGCAGCAAGTAAGTTTACAACCACAGACTTAGGGAGAGCTAACTTTAGCTTCTACTGGTAGATCTTCATGGAGAATGTGGTGGGAACAAGCCCAAGAGAGTTGGTTGATATTCAAGGATCACTTCCTCTAGGTTCAAGAACAATGCTTCAAAATGTGCAAGAAATTGGGCAAAGTGGAAGAGATCTGATGGATAAATAAAGAACTCCTCCTGATGATGCATCAAGGTTAAGCAGAAAATATACAGGAACTGGAAGCAGAGTCAGGTCACTTGGAATGAATATAGAGAGGTTGTCAGAGTTTGTAGAAAAGAGACAAGGAAAACTAAGGTCCACCTGGAATTAAGTCTGACAAAGGATGTCAAGGACAAGAAGAAAGGCTTTTTCAAATACATCAATAACAAAAGAAAAAAGCATAACATGGGCCTGATACTAAATGGAAGTGTGATCCTGTTAACAGAGGACACAGAGGAGGAGGCAGAGTTAGTGAATGCTGCCTTTGCATCATCATCACTGACAAGACCATCCCTCAGAGATCTCTGACCCAGGAGACCAGGGAGAAGGAAGGCTTGAAGGAAGACTTTCTATTGCTCAAGGAGGACTGAGCTGGAGTCATCCATAAGTCCATGGGCCCTGATGGGATGCACCCACAAGTGCTGAGAGAGCTGATAGACACCAAGGGGGACAATTTACAACCATCTTTGAAATGCTGTGGTTATCAGAAGTGCCTGAGGACTGGAAGAAACCAAATGTCACTCCAATCTTTAAAAAGGGCAAGGAGGATGATCCAAAAAACTACCAGCCAGTCAGCGTCAGCTCAATCCTTGGAAAGGTGATTCTGGAGGCCATTTCTATCCACATGGAGGACAAGAAAGTGAGCAGGAGTAGTCAGCATGAATTCATTAAAGGTAAATCCTACTTGACTGACCTGCTTCCTTCCTATAATGAAACAACTAAATGGATGGATGAGGGGAAGGCAGTGGATGTTGTCTACCTTGACTTCAGCAGGGCTTTTGATACTGTCTCTCACAACATCCTCACAGGCAAACTCAGGAAGTGTGGATGAGATGAGTAGAGAGTGAGGTAGATTGAGAACTGGTCGAATGGGAGATCTCAGGGGGTTGTAAATCAGTAACGCAGGGTCTGGCTGGAGATCTGTCACTAGTGGTGTCCCCAAAGGTTAATACTGGTCCAGTACTGTTTAACTTCTCCACCAATAACTTGAACAAATGCACAAATATCTTCTCAGTGAATTCACTCACAACACAGAGCTGAGAGCTGATACCCCAGGGGGGCTGTGCAGACCTTCAGAGGGACCTCAACAGGTGGGAGAGATGGACAGAGAAGAACCTCCTGAAACTCAGCAAAGATAAATGCAGTGTCCTGCACAGGAGGAAGAATAACCCTAGGCACTAGCAGAGGCTGGGATCTGACCAACTGGGAAATAGCTCTGTGTATCTTGATGGATAAGAAGCTGTCCATGAGCCAACAGTGTTTCCTGGTGGCCAAGAAGGCCAGTGATATCCTGGGGTGCATTAGGAAGAGCACTGACAGCAGGTTGAGGGAGGTAGTCCCACCCCTCTACTCAGCCCTGGTGAGGCCACATATGGAGTGCTGTGTCCAGATCTCAGTATAAGAGAGACAAGGTGCTCCTGGAGCAAGTCCAGAGATGACAAAGATGATTACAGGACAGGAACATCTCTTTTACAAGGAAAGGCCAAGAGAGCTGCACCTGTTTGGTGTTGAGAAGAGATGACTGAGAGGGGACCTTATCAATATATCTGAAGGGAGGGTGCCAGAAAGACGGATCCAAGCTCTTCTTGGTGGTGCCAGGCAATAGGGCAAGAGGCAACAGACAGAAACTGATGCACAGGAAGTTCCACCTGAATATAAGGAAGATATTTTTACATATCCTTTACAGTGCAGGTGATTGCACACTGGAACAAATTGCCCAGAGAGATTGTGGAGTCTCACTTACTGGAGATAATTCAGAACTGTCTGGATGCAATCCTGTGCCATGTGCTCTGGGGTGATCCTCCTTGAACAAGGAGGCTGGACCAGCTGACCTGCTGTGGTCCCTTCCAATCTTAACCATTCTGTGATTCTGTGACTAACATTAACAAAATGATTTGGTAAGGTTTTCTATAAGCTTGATAGT
This sequence comes from Aegithalos caudatus, assembly GCA_013389925.1. Classification (NCBI taxonomy): domain Eukaryota; kingdom Metazoa; phylum Chordata; class Aves; order Passeriformes; family Aegithalidae; genus Aegithalos; species Aegithalos caudatus. Next base: position 38,499 of record WEIU01005627.1, on the reverse strand, counting down.
AACTTAGTTGAAAAATTAAGAAATGGCAATATTCATGCTATGCTTGCTGTAGTGTATTAAGTCAATTCATACGTGCGCACACATAGACTTAAAGATGTATATAAAAAGGTTAAAAATTCCCCTCAAGTTTAGTAAAATATGTCAGATGGCTTTGTGGTCAACATGTGGAGGGTTAAGCTTTGAGGGTTGACTGCATCAGCCTAGGCCCTATCAACAAGTTTAGGTGATTGTTCTCCAAGTACTGTTGAACTACAAGAGGTGTACCACTTAGAGGGAGGTGCTGGTGCAGCCTGCTATGGCCTTGGAGAACTCAAAGACCGTCACTTAGTGCTGCTGCCTATAGGGTTGTGAGATGCTTGGCTTTAGCCTTCTGTCATTCTCTGTTCTGGCCACAGTCTGAGTAAGTTAGTGGAATTTTCGTCAAAAGGTGCAGTAACAATAGTATTGTTCCTCCTGGGCTATGATTTAGACAAAAATAATGTTCCAAGGATGTCCATTAGAAAACAGTGATTTGTTAGGCAGAAGTTCCTAGGAACAGACCATTTCTGGTAGGCTAAAAAGGAGCTTAACTGCCCAGGAGCCATTAATCAAGGTCAATGTCTAATGAGAATTCCTGAGGAGAACATAGAGTGGCCCAAGGGTATGGAGGGAATGCACCACCACAAATAGGCATAACAGACTGCTGCTGCACAGCAGTACTGGGGATGACTGATTCACTGCAGCAGGAAAGTTTATGAAAGCAGTTAGGACATGATAGAAGCATTGTGTTTTGTTATATTTCTTAGGACATGGTTGTCTCCATGCTGCTTGAAGCTTTTGTATAAATTTGGTTATAAAATTAGATACTTTATAATGTTTTCATCTGTAGAGAAACAAAACAAGCTCAGAAAATGTGAAGTTTTTATCTGGGTAATAAGGAGCATTTTGTATTACTAACCAAACCACAACTACAGAAAGTCCAGTCCAGTGTCAGAAATACTTCTTGTATGTTTTTCTTATTGGCAAGTACAACTGTAAGATCTGTGGCTTTAGATTGCACCAGCAAATTCTGCAAGTACCCTGTTCACTCAACATAAAGCACAATTTTTATCGGTCCCATAGGAGGCATTAGGTTGAGTATGTGAACGTCATTTTGGTATGGCAAGTTCACACAGTTAAAAGGTGCAGTACTGCTGTAAGAGCATGTTTTAGGAGTTGGGTCATGGTAGTGAATGTAATAGAGCTACCTATTTTGCTGTGCTGTAGTTCATTGCATGAAATGCAGAGGCTTTTATTTAGAGCAATGGAGCTGAGGCTTGTCACACAGAAGAAAGTCTGTCTTGAAAATTTAATCTTCAGTATCCCCCTTGGAAAGGCTCTCCCTTTCTGCCTCTTACTGTGTAAATGTGCTGAGGTTGTCTCATTGGCTGACTCTCTTAATCTATGTAGTTCAAAATTTATTTTCTCCCTTGGATAATTTGGTTTTAAATAGATGGATTTTTAGTTTGACTCTCTCTAGCGAGCCTATTCAGAGGACTTAGCATTAGACCTGATGCAGAACAAAACTGTTCATGTGGCTATGGATCAGTATGAATATAAGGACAGTCCAAACTAATGTCAGATTTTTTTTCTATTTTCAGTGTTTTTGCATAGCAGTTGTTGGTAAATTCTCTCTACAGTAGCCTTGACTGAAAGCATCCCTTTAAATTTATATTCCAGCTTTGTAAACAATTCTTATTTCTAATTCAGGGCTTTCAGTTCTAATTAATGTATGCATCATGGTAAACACCTTCCACATGTAGAACAATTTACCTTGCATATGACTTAGTACAGTAAAATATGTACATAAGTATGTGTGGTTCTACTTAATTTTATGTATGACTCTTTCACTTAGCAATAAAAGTGTCCTCCATTTTAATTATGGACGGAAATGTTTTACAAGTGTAAACCCACAAAAGTTGTCAGCAAGAGTTTTTGTGGATAAGTGCTAAATAACTTATAACTTGTTCTTTTGCACCTGCTAACACTGAACTATTTGTCCAAATGTAACTATTGTTATCATAAAGTGCTGGAATTCATGGATCTTCAGATGCATGTGAACTAGAACTAATACGTCCTTTCAATTTACTGCAAAGAAATTTTTCAGTGTTTACATTCTGGGATGTTAAAACAGAATAGGAGGGATGCTTATGGCGACCTTCTTATGGGTTTTGTTTCAGTTCTGTTCTTTTCCCAGCCTGACATGTGAAATTAATTCGTGATTGTTGAAAAATCTAGATTTTTATCTTCTTGTCCCTTAAAAAATGGGAGTGATATTTCAGCCTTGTAAGTGTATCTTTTGCCTATTCTCCTTCCATCCCAATTTCTGGTTTGTACAGAGATTATTAAAACATTTTCGTTTGCAGGGGGGCTGTGTAGATTCAACAAATCAGAGCCTTGCTCTGCTCCTTATGACCCTTGGACAGCGGGATGTTTCCAAAGTCCTGTTGGGACCTCTGTCTCCATACACGTAAGTTATTTTGTTCAGTTCAATTAGACAGTCTTGTTTTAATTCACTAGTTTTATTGCACAGCTGTTTTTATATATGGAAGACTTTGCCTGTGGTAACAAATAGAACAACTTGTACCTGAACTTCAAATGAGAGAAGTGGTATAAGTTGCTTAGAGTTTGTTTCTACATGTTAGATGAGTCCCTTACTGTTCTATATTATTCCCGTTTCTGAGAATTGCAGAGACAGGGTTTATTGATGGCTCTTGACCTGGAATGTATGTGTACATCTTTGGCTTTTTGTTGGTTTTTTGTTACCTAGTGTACGCTACTATGTTTTCCCTAGTGATCTCTCTGTAGCTGTGTCATTAAATGTTGTATTTCAAAAGGCTAGCCAAAATCTAAAGCTGTAATTTTTCCTATGAAAAAGCTTAAGGCTTCAACGCATGGAGCTATGGGCTATTTCAAGGTTTTATTGGGCAGCAGAATCCTATCTGGTCCTTCTGGTCTTCAGCTTTTTACTAAAGCTATGTCTGTAGCTGGTAGTTGTTCAGAGGATAGAAAAAACCCACATTTCTTATATTGCTAGTTGTAAACACAGGTTACAGAATCACAGAATCATCAAGGTTGGAAAAGACATCTAAGATCATCACGTTCAACTTTTGGCTGAACACTTTCTTAACTAGACCATAGTGCGAGGTAGTGTTGAAGACTCGGACTATTCCACCAGATTGACTCCACCACCACCATGGGTGGCCCATTTCAATTTTTAATTCAATTCAATTCTTAACAACTCTTGCAGTGAAAAAGCTCTTCCTGATGATCAACCTGAACCTTCACTGGTGCAGCTTGCATCATTTCCTCTAATCCTGTCACTTGTTGCCTGGGAGAAGAGACCAAACCCTCACCTGGCTACACCCTCCTTTCAGGCAGTTGTAGAGAGCAATAAAGTCTCNTCCTCACAGGACTTGTGCTCCAGGCATTTCCCCAGCTCCACTGCCCTTCTCTGGTCTCCCTCCAGCACCTCAATGTCCTTCTTGGAATGAGGGGCCCAGAACAGAACACAGGATTTGAGATGTGGCCTCCCCAGTGCTGAGTGCAGGGGGACAATCCCTGCCCTGCTCCTGCTGGCCACACTATTGCTGGCACAGGCCAGAATGCCATTGGCCTTCTTGGCCACCTGGGCACAGCCTGGCTCATGTTCAGTCACTGTCACCAGCACCCCAGGTCCTTTTCCTGTGGGCAGCTTTCCAGCCACTCTGCCCCAGCCTGTGGCCCTGCCTGGGGTTGTTGTGACCCAAGGGCAGGACCCGGCACTGGGCCTTGTTGAGCCTCACACCATTGGCCTCAGCCCATGATCCAGCCTGTCTAGATCCCTCTGGAGAGCCTTCCTGCCCTCCAGCAGATCAACATTCCCACCCAGCTTGGTGTCTCATCTACAAACTCACTGAGGGTGCACTCAATCCCCTCATCCCGGCCATTGATGAAAGTATTAAGAAGAACTGGCCCCAGCACTGAGCCCTGGAGAACACCACTGGTGACCAGCTACCAGCTGGATATAATTCCATCCACCACGATTCTCTGGACCCAGTCATACAGACAGTTTTTTTACCCAGCGAAGAGGGCACACATCCAAGCCATGGGCCATTATCATAATTCCCTGGATCCTCCTTCTGACCCTGCTGGTATTAGCATCACACTGGCCACTTCCAGTCCTCTGGGAGCTGCTCAGTTAGCCAGGACTGGTGATACATGATGGGAGAGCAGCTTGGTGAGTGCTTCTGCCTGCTCCCTCAGTGCCCTTGAATGAATCCCATGCAATCCCATAGACTTCTGAGTGTCTAGTTGGCTCAGTATTTCATCATGTATTGCAGAAGATCTATTCTGCTCCCTGCACCCAAGCTCAGGGGACTGGTTGCCCTGAGGATAGGAGTCTTACTGTTAAAGACTGAGGCAAGGAAGACACTAAGTACCTCAGCCTTTTCCTCATTCTTGATGACAATGTTCCTTTCTGCATCCAGTAAAGCATGGAGACTTTCATTGGCTTTCCTTTAGTTTTTAATGTATTTATAAAAACACTTTTTATTATCTTTCACAGCAATGGCCAAATTGAGTTCTAGGAAAAACTGGTTAGGGAAACAGCATCCATGACAAAAAATTATTTTTTCAGACTTGGCAAGGGATTTACTAGATCACAGTTATTTCTAGAGACTGAGCAGTTATTCTTTAGTCAAATGAAGGGAAGTTTATCTGACAATGGCATAAAATAATAGGAGTATGAACTGTCCTTTTTCGGTTATCATGGTACCGATGCTGTATACGTGAAAGGTACAGTACTGTGATAACTGAAGAATGGTAGTGCCATCACATGAGAGCTAAAAATTACCTAACTGCTCTTCTTAAGTCCTGATACCTTGGAAACAACATTCATCAGATTTTGAGGGGAAGACAGGAAAGTGTCCCATTGCACAAAGGGGAAGTAATCCTCTGTAAAGTAAGTATTCATGTGGAAAGTTTCAGAAGAGTCAATATTAGTGTATGAATTGCACAGTTAAGCATATGAGAGAATCTAATCACTTGTCATTGTGAATATTTTTAAACTTTTTATCCTTTTTTGTTCTGTGAAAATCAAGCAAATACACTAGTTTATTTTGTAAGCAGGCTGAGTTTGAGTTGGAGGGTTGTCACTTCATCCAAGCTAGCTGTATATAGCAGGGATAAAGGTCAGGAGTACACATATAGAAGTATCATATCATAAAATCTATGATTCTGTGAGAATCTGACTCATTAGTCCTATGAGGATCTGTTCAGATAGAATGAAGCTTTTTATATAGCACTCCCATGCCCTCAACTACGGCTGCTTATAAAGGACTGGTAAATTTGGCTCCCAAGCAATTCATTGGATACACAAGCTTATGAAGTAAATTGCAGTATTGTCATGTTCCATGTCCTTATCCTTTCTTTTCTCTCAGAGCTGTGACATCTCTGCATTTAACACTTTCACCCTACAGATTCTGAAGTTATTTAAAAGCAATGTTATGCTAGATTGGCTTCCCTGTCCAGCATAATATAGCGTCAATGTGACAGTTCATCTGGCTGCTGAGAGCATCACATGGGAACAAAAAGCTTTGGAATATGTCCATTAGAATGAGGAAATTTCTTATTTTCATGGGAGACATACATTGCCTCAACTAGCAATGGGGAGTGGAAGGGCAAGCGGCATCGTGAGCAGGGCTGTCCTGAGTGGCAATGGATGCTGCATGGCCAGCAACTGTCTGCATTATGCCTTTCTTAGCATCCATATTCCACAGAAGTAAGCGCCTTTCTGTCAAGCTGAGCTTAAAATCAAATGCAGGGTTCTGGCCATGCCACTAACTCACAGAGGTCAGTCTGGCAGGTCAGACATGTTTGCATGCAGGTGGATCAGCCTGGGCCAGAGGTATGTGAAGGACAGCAACAGGTAAGCCTGAGTGCCCCAGTCCATGGCTTTGTAAGGGTTTAGCATCTTCAGGAGGTGGGGTTAGGGTGGCTCTGCCCAGCTGAGCTGAGTCTTTCAGTTCCTCACCCACAACTCCTCAATCTGTCTCCTGCTGGGAAGGTCTCTTGCAGGGCTCAGGAGAGCAGTGCTGCTAGTGCTACCAGCAGGGGCTGCCAGTGCTACCAGGCAAAGCCCTGTGCAGGCCTCAGGGCAACTGAACCAAGAATGCACTGCTAGTGCACAGGTCTTCTCTCACACTGCTCTGTTAGTTCATTGCTTTGCCCAGTATGTGAAGTTCTTGTGTACTTTTTGGTAATTCTTAGCAGGCTTTGGGGAAAAGACAGCACTTAGATAAACAGGCCTTTTAGTCTTCTTGTTGTTGGCTGTAAGGCCTCCAGTGTGGCTAATGTAGCTGTTTCTGCACCTGAGGAGCAGCTTTGTTCAGCTACTGTCTTGTTCTTGCCTCAACACACAGTGTAAATTTTCAGCAAAATAAACCTTTGTACCTTTCACCCCCTCCCTCAGTCCTCCAGCCTGTGCCTGTGTGGTCAGTGCAGCCTGCACTTTTATTTGAGGTGCCTACCTGTGACCCAGACTAACCTCAGAGCTAATACAAACCTGCTTTCTGTCACTTACCCCTACCTTCCCACCTCTTTCTTTTCTATTTTCAGGGCTCATACCACTTGTGCTTCCACTGCTACAAGACAAAGCTGGCCTTTTGCTGCTTTTACATTCTCTCCTAATGTCCCCAGGCTTCATCCCCCTTGTTCACACTCCAGCAAGCTTTTCCTATGTACCTGAGGGCTGATATTTTTCTCACTCTGCCTTTATTCAAAAGGGAGAAGAGGCAGAGATGCAGGGTAGCCCACCTTTGTGCAAAGAGGTATGGACTGCACTGATCCCACCAACATGTTGCAGTTTCCTGATCATCTTTTAGGATTTTTCCCTGAGTGTCTGGCTCCACATGGCCTCTGGCATTTTTGCAGTTTATTCTGTGCCCTCTTTGCAGATTAGCATGCCATTCCTGCTGTTTTAGGCTTGGCTGCTTTCTTGTCACACTACCAGAGCCTTTGAGAAGACCCAGCTAAGGAGAAGGCTGATACAAAGCTTGTTGTCTGTCAGCTTTACTGAAGCATTTGTGCCAGCATATGCCCATTTGCCTACTATAGCTGCAACAACAAACCTTGCAGTTGGGGTGGCATGGAAGAAAAGGTGCTTTTCAGTTCTTCCTTTCAACTGTTAGTCCATTTGAGAGATGAGAGAGCTGGTGTCTGTGCTGAGACAAGTTATGAGTCCAGGAAGGTGCAGGAGAACGTATACATAGCATTGGGAGCAGTATTCCCACACTCATCCTGCAGAGCTATTTAGCAGATTGCCTCAGAGATACATAAGATCATCCCAAGCACACACCAGTGTAGATAAAGCAGCCTCTCTTTATCCAGCTCCTGCCATTTTCCTCCTTTCCTGTGCATATATATGAGTGCAGGAGCAGCAGCATGCCCAGCTGAAGTGTATAAAGCAATTTTCCTCCTGCAATTTTCCTTGTACTCCTTCACAATTTCTGTGAATAGGGGCTGCCAAGGGGCTTTCAGAGGCCTCATGATGTCACAGTGGAGACAGGCTTAGGCTTTTGGTCTCCTTGTTCTCTTTTTGTGGGTACTTACTCTGATCTGTTATAATGATGTATGTGTGTTTAGCTTGCAATTATGTTTTCAGCATGTAGAGCAGACAAACCAATGTGTGAACTGGATATTCACATTCCCTTTCTTTAAACTAAGAAAAGCATATACCAATTGCTGGAGAAGATAGTTCAAGACTGCAGACTTGCTTGTGGGCATGACTGGAAGATTCCAAACCTCTGCCAGGAGCAATTACAAATTTTCTTTTGTAGTCTTTTGGTGCAATTGCATCTTCTCTCTTTTGGAGAAGCCAGTAAAAATGTTTTCTTAGGTGGTTTTGTGTGTTTTTTTTTTTTATTTTAATAATTTTTCATGTTACTCACCCTGCAGTCAGTGTTTGTTTAGGATCAGTGTGATTGTTTAGTTTCCTCTTGCCATTCTGTCTGAAATGATGAAACTATTTGTTTTTTTCTGAAAATGAGAAAACAGGAAGAATTCTGAGTCTGATGTAATTCTAATGAAACATTTAACTGAGAATGGAGAAGTCAGTAATCAGTCAGAAATCAAATACATGCTTTGGGATCACTCTCAAACTGTGCACCCAGTCTTTCAGCTATCCCTGTTTATGTTTATTTCTGCTTTAAAAATTGGGCAGGGGAAAGGAGAACCACAGGTTGGTATGGGTTTCATATAGCCCTGATGAAGAGTCAGCATCAGGAGTAAATGACCTTGCCTGGCTACATTTCTCTCCTTTCTTTCTTCATCCCTCACCATTTTGTCTTGCTGTATTACCAGCCATTCCTCTCTCTGCTTATACAGAGAGTGCAGAGGTTTCAGTAGGGGTCACTAGCTACTTCTACAATACAAGTGAGAACAGTGTTTGGAGCTTGTAACCCTGTTTCTCTGTTTGTACTAAGCAATATTTTTGTATTTCATTCACCATGCTCATTGCTGAAATCTGTGTTAGTACATAATGCTATTGGACTTCCTGTTTTATATCTTAAACTGTATTATTTTCTCTCATTCAGAATTGAGTTTCTGCGACACCTCAGAAGCTTCTTCCAGATCATGTTTAAAATTGAAACAAAGGCTGCTGAGGAAGAGCACATGGGTGGGGAGAAAGTGTTAATGACATGCGTTGGCATTGGATTTTGCAACCTCAGTAAAACTATAAGATAAAAAACATCTACAGACTTCACAGAGGACAGAAAATGCTGCAAGGACTAATAAAACCTACCTGTCTCTGTACTTATTCTGGCATAGGGAGACCTGTGATGATTCCTGTTTTGATCTGTGCTATTTATAAATGCAATGCCAGTATTCTGTGCTGTTTGGAGTGGCTCTCTGGAGTCTCAGCTGACTTGGGACTCTTTGCACTGTATTCCACTGAATGGGGCACAAGTGCTTCATGTCACTGTGCTCTCAAGCCTTAATGAGGTGAGTGCTCTGGTTTTATGTATTTACTGATTTCACTGGTAGCTTTTTCTGAAAGGTTTAGATAGAGAGGGAAAACAAAATTGACCAAAACAAGCTTTGTATTGCAAAACAAATGATCGCAATGGAAATATTAGATTCTTGATTTGCAAAGATAATTGCAAAGATAATATTGGCATGAAAATTAAAGTAAAAGTATGACAGCAATTCCTTGTTTATACTTTGCATGTATGTAGAATTTTTCAGATGCTCCACTCCTGTTTACATTTACTAAATTCACAGAATCACAAAATAGTCTGAGTTGGAAAGAACCCAGAAGGATCACTGCATCCAACTCTTAAGTGAATGACCCGTACAGGGCTGAAACCAATGACCTTGGCATTATTATCATCTGCTATTAACCAGCTGAGCTCATCTCAGGCTTGCAGCTTCATAGGAAGAATAAAAGATGTCTTTTACTTTTCTAATGTTAGAGTACTGCAGAAGAGATCACAGCCTATACTGACTTATTTTGTCTCTTTTGCAAAGATGGGCATAGGAGAAACCTCTGGCAGCTTTTGACTTATCACACGCTTTTTAGTTTCGTTTGGCATGCTATACACATGGTTCACAATTAGTTGTGAGTAGTAGCAAAACAAGCTGTAGCCTTTGAGAAAGAAAAATATATTCAGTTCCACCACCATATTTTGTGCTTCAGCTCCCTTTTTATAGTGCCAGTAATGCTATTTGGGCTGTATGCTTGAATTGACAGATGCAGAAAAGTTTCTATGAGGTTGTAAATATTTACCCATGAGTGCTTTTGGTAGATTCCAGGCAAACCTGCTGCAGTTAGTGCTGAACTCCTGACAAAAGGGAAGAAATTGGTATTTGATTTCAGACTATACTTCACGTTCCTGGAGAAAAATAAAACTGTCTCAAGAGCTGGTATATAGAGAGAGCAGGTACTAGTGACTGTGTTAAAATGGTTTTACAAACTTTATCTGATACCAGTGTAAAGTGGGCCTTATCTCTGTAGTATGAAGAATATATATTGGACCCAAAAAGTACTTGGACAAAAATTTGGTATTTGCTTAGTGTTTTGTTTTGCAAGCCATGTGAGTAATTTTTTACTGTACTTTGTTCTTGTTGCAATCTGTCAGACATGATTTGAAAAAATAAAGTATTTTTTTCCTAAATAAGCTTTTATTTCCCTTTAAAGCAAAACAGATAACAACTGGGAAATGGAAGTTTTTCCTGAGCCCTTCATAACATAAATGGCTATCTTGAGCTTATACATGAAGAAAACAGCATTGGGAGTTGCCTGAGAAAGGGAAAGGGTGAAGCCATTCTTTTACTAGCTTTCCAAAATTTGACTTGCAGCTAAGGAAA
>WEIU01005627.1:12775-24613 GCA_013389925.1 Aegithalos caudatus | reverse complement strand
AGTTTTTTTTTTTTTTTTTTTTTTCCTAACATGATGAAAGTGGGAAAAAAGAGAAGAAAACAGCATACCGGCCATACTGGTTTGTTTGTGTGCCAGCATTCAGAAGATGCCTGAAGTAGTAAGGCTTCCTCAGAGATTCATAAAAGTATTTGTATTTAGAAACACATCTAAACATTCAGAATGTGACTGCGAAAGAATTGTTACTTCAGAATGTTTCTGAGCATTGATTGTAAAATATGTAATAATTCATGCCACAAGTTTATTATCCATATTTTCATTTGATTTTTGGGACAGAAGTAATCTACATAATATATTTTCAAAGAACACATCCACGGTGAATCAGGGCTAAATAAGACAGACTAGGAAATGGTTTTGTCTACTAAGAATAATAATACTAAAAGATTATTAGTAAAAATACTGTTTCTCCATCCTTCACTGTTAATGTCAGCAGCAAGTTTTGCCTTGAAACTGTGTCAAGGTCTTCCTCTAGACTTTTCTAAGCAATGACGTATGAATTCAAAGTGAAGAGCTGTTTTGAAAGATCTGGCTTTTTCAATGCTATATAGATCATCTTAGAAAAGGCTATTGGACAAGGCACAGGTTTCTTAACAGTCACTTATTCAACCAGAGGGTGAGGAGGGCTAGTCTAAGGCTGCACCACCAGAGGCTGGATGTGGCAGCTGCCTGAAAAGGTTTTCTTTATTTTAGTTTAAAGTACAAATAAAGAATGAACATCTGTTTCAGTTTGCAGAGCGAAATAAGTACTGTTAGCAGATTTTTTAAAAACTTGAACAGTAAGAAGCAAAATAAGAGTATAACTAACAGCCAAGGAGAAAGATATTGCAGAATCCTATTATCCTTCTTTTCCCTTCTCAGTCTCACAAGTTTGCACAGAAAAGAACAATTTTTGTGAGAAATTGTTGAATAACTATTGAGACATTGTAAGGAAAATACAAGAAATTACCAAAATTGTCACTTGCCTGACTGATACATAGAGTAAAAACTTAATCATATTTATGTTTGTGGCATTTTCTTCACTGAATCACTTTCAAAGAAAGAGCTGCTATGAAAGAACTTGTCTGAAACTTCTCTTTTCACACCTTTCCAGATTTCAGTGAAGTCTCTCACTGATTTCCTCTGCCTTATGTCTTCTCCAGACAATAACAATGCTACCAATTAATATACAATTTGAATTGTTATTGCCAAGTCATAGGCATATAAATATAAAAAGGTACATTGTTTGCATTACATGTAATGTAACTCTTGGCTTCATGCATTTTTATCCTCTGTTCCAAATTCTGCTTTTGTGCCAGTGGTAGAGAAGAATGAAGTGACTTATTTGTATCCCACAGGGAGCTGGACTAGAAAATACCAAAATTCATGGAACCTCAGGTCTGTGCAAACATTTGCCTCACTTTATGATGTCTATAAGCTTCTTTAGGCTCTACAGGCCTGAATCTCCTCAGCTTAAATGTTGGTTTTGGTTTGAGGGTGATGATTGTTTGTTTGTTTGTTTGTTTTGGTGAAGTATAGGTTCTTTCTTTTGTTTTGTTCACAGAATTTGTTTTATGGTTCTGTTTATTTTGTCTACCTTTAAAGACTAAATTCTCCCAGTTTTGCATGAGAAAGCTTTCCATTGTGGTATATCCCTTTCTCCACTAATCTTGTCTCACCTCTGTTAGATCCACGGTCTTTGCTCTATTGTAGCTGGAAGAACAGCCCCCACCAGGCTGCAGTGGGGCTCTGAGTTGCTACATAATTTCATTTCTCTGTTCCCTGTATGTACACAGAATCCTGTGCAGACTGTCCCCCCTGGCAACTCACCCAGACAGCTTCATCTCTTTTTTCCACCAGTCACTGATCTGCCTCACTACAGGGATTCTCATCTAGGATTTCTGAAATGGAAGTGAAGAGACAGACTGGATTTCTTCTAACTAAATCTGCCCCAAAAGTTCTTGCTGTGGAAACAATGCATTGTCTTCATCTTTTCCATCTCAGAAGTCTACTTGAAGGCTTGCCATCTTGAAAAGTAATCGTCTTTTGCCTGAATCCTCTGTGTTTTAAAGTGGAGCAAGAAAGGAAATTAAATCTAACAATCAAGATCAAAGTTTCTTGCTGACTGGCACTAACATGTATGGGCTGCCTTAAAACTGGTGGAATATCATGCTACTAAATGGACAATGAGCACATACTTATAAAGTCCTAAGTGTCTGAATTGTACAAGACAAAATCCTGATATAAAGCTCCAGCCCTATGAGACTGAAAGACTATTCTTTTAGGACCTTCTGTTAAGGAAGCCAACCTCATGTTGTGTTTGCTTATCAATACTGTGGGGATTTCTGTCGTTAACTTTCCATTGGTGAAAACCCTTACAGCATTTCATCATGTAAAGTGTCTACCATTGCTACTGCAAAGACTATCTCCAGCACAAAGACAAGGTGTAGCTTAAGAGAAGAAGCTTTGAGAATTAGATACTACTTTTTAGCTTCTTGCTTTTCAATGAAGCAGTGTGGGGATAAAAGTCACAGACATATAAGCACATAATTAAAGAAACTAATGTAATGGTGCTACTGTTTCAATTATCTGTTTATATTTAAAATGTTTAAAGCTATTTTAAAATATTGTTCTTTAGCCCACTAGCATTTCATAGGGAATAAAAAAAATCCCAACCCTTGCCAGCATATTTTGGCAGCACTAGCTCATATAACAGATCAAGAAACATAGATGCTAAACATAATAGTTCAGTAGTTGTATCTCACCCACCATTCTCATGAAAATCCACTTCTTCTGGTGTTACTTCAGCTGCTAACCAAATATTAAATAGCTCTGTGTGGGGTTTGCTAATTTCACTTTTGAGGGTAAGCAGAACAGGGGCTGTTCCAAATAAAAGTTGTTCCCTTTGCAATCCTTTAAATATGCTTCCTCTGCCATTTACTGAATGGCAACCTCTCCATAGATCAGTACAATATTTATTTCTGTTGCCTGCTGCAGCATCTCGTAAGCACAAAGTGGCTCCTGTTGTCACAATTTCTGGTAATCAAAAATATCTGTCTGGATTTTTTGGTAGCTCTAGGCCTTCCGTCTGTGGCTGACTCAGTTCTGTAGCAGCAGAGGAAGCAGAATAGAAAACACTGAAAACCAGGAGGGTTGGACACCTGTGACTCATCTCAGAGGACTGGGTTTCCTCCACAAGTCTAGCTGTGTTGAAGGCAGTGCCAGGGCTGGAGGGCACCCTTACAGCTTCTCTTGTCCTGGGAATGCCATATTCAACATTGCTCGGCATTGGGTGAAAACCAGGACAACTAGCTTTTCTTCATTTCTGTGGGTGAGTTCTACTAGTTCTACTCTTTGAAGCCATTAGATAAACAAACCAATTGCTTTGGTCCTTCACATGAAAGGTATCTTGGGAATTACACACTCTGAACCTACTCCCTGGAAGGATCAAGTTAACTCCTGTTTCTGCCTGAGGTACAACTATCTTGACAATATCTTTTATGACCTAAGCTTTGAGGAAGCTTAATGGCAAGCGATATGTATTCTTTGCCCTAGGGAGAGCTTTTGTGCTTTATTTTGTATCTCTGCGTCAGTGTCGGAATACTTACTGGAATGGCTTATCTAAAAATCTTCCTCCTCCAAGAAAAGGAGTTCATGGAAGCTATTTCTAGATCCTGAAATGCTCTCCCAGAGAGCTCCAATATGTAGTTTATTTCCATTATGTTATAAAGAGTGGAACAAAAAAAATCAATGTTTTAAAATTTAATAGTTGCTGGGTACTTTTTTTAACACAGGAAATTAAAAGAGCTGAATTTGATTTATTGTTTTAATTACAAAGAAAGGTCTTTAACTTATCTGACTGGAATTCAAAAATAAGGGAGGAGAAGAAAAGAGTGATTTGACTCGTGTTTGATATGGTTTGTACCAATGTAACTACAAAGCAATAATAAAAGTCAGTAGCAGTTAAGGGCTAAGTTAAGCAGTAAAATTATATAGAGTCTGATCCCACAATTAATTAATTAATCAATTAATTAATGAAAGCTGTGTTACCAAAGCGGTGGTGTGTGGGACAGGCCTCTCAGCATTGCCTCTTTGCAGGTTTGCAGAAATCCATAGCAGGGTATCTTTTTGAATCTAGACTAAGAATTTACTTCTTTGTGGAAACCCTATACTTCTGCTAGTTTTAACTGAAATTGGCCAAAAGATTCAAATGCAAAACAGCTATGCTAAAGATACCGAATAATTTATTTTTAGCATAAAATATTTCAATGTTACAGTTTTGCCAGTGTGCACATTGGAATAGTTTCTGATTTTAAACTCTGCTCAGCATTTTCCAGGACTGTGAATAAAAGCACAACTTGCTGCTACTGTGTACTATGAATCAGAAGTAAAACTGAGTAGAAATAAAAGTGAAATTCAGTGTCTTTGCTTCAATGTGAAATATTAATATGAGAATACCATGTGGAAAAATTAATTACAAAACAAAATTTTCACTTTGAATTTTCTGTAAGCAATTTAGAGATTTCTGGAATCAGTTCATAAAAGTTTCTTGTTTGTGTATTTGAGTGGGTATATTAACATTTCTTGCTCTTACAGAATCATCAAATGATTTGGGTTTAAAGAAGCATTTAAAGTCATCTAGTTCTAATGCCCCTGTCATAGGTAGGGACATCTTTCACAATACCTGGTTGCTCAGTCCCATCCAACCTGACCTTGAATCCTTCCAGAGATGGAACATCTGCAGTTTCTTTGGTAAACCTGTTCCAGCACCTTAGTATTCTCACAGTAAAGAATTTCTTCTTAATATTTAATTAAACCTACATTTTTCAGTTTAAAAAATGGCCATGTAAAAAGTTTCTCTCCAGTCTTCTTGTACAGGAAAGTTGCTAAAACTGGAAGGCTGCTATAAAGTCTCCTTGAAGACTTCTCCCTGTAGCCTTCTCTTCTCCATGCTAAATTCAAGGACCCTCATTAAGGTCTCTGGTGATTGATGTGTGTACAGTAGGCAGTTAGGCAAATGAGCAAGATACACTTGGTTCTGTTTCATGACATTGATTTCTGTATTGCATCCAAGTAGCTTAGCAATTGTATCTTAAATGTGTTTTAGAGTGAAAAAAAAGAATTAAAAATATCACAGAGGTTGACCTCTCAAGTGAGGAAATTAAAAAACTTCAGCAGTTGACCTTAACAGAATTTTTGTTACCCATTGTGTTGTCTTTTTCCTTTTAGTTTCTAGCTGTATCACATGCACTTACTGTTACACTACACCTAATTAAATTACACAAAAGAAAAAAAAAAACAAAAAAAAAAAAAAAAAAACAAAAAAAAAAAAAAAAAAAAAAAAAAAAAAAAAAAACCCCAAAAAAAAACCAAAAAAAAAAAAAACAACAAAAAAAAAAACCCAAGCCAAACAGGATGAAACACTACTGATTGAAATGAATTTACATAAACTTTTTAGGCTTCCTGGCTTTCACAGATAGATAACTGCTGCCAAACAAGCTCAGGAAGGTTACCTTTCCATAATAATCCATGGTAAAAGAATAGGGACAGAGCTGCAATCCATTGCATTTAAAATCAGATATTATTAATCAGTACATAATTAACTTCTATAAATATTAATTCAGAAGTCCATAACAGATGTTCTCATGTAAATCTCCATTTATGTCTTGAGACATAAGAAAAAATTCTAACATATGTACACATGTGAAAACACCACTGAAAGAACAATCTTACTTTCCACAAATTGATGCCAGGTCATTATGCAGTTGTGAACACTGTACACAATGAAGTTTGAGAGTCCTGAGGAAAAGGTATTTACATGAACTAGGCTGGAAACCTATAATTATGCCTTAGAGTATTTCTGGTCAATTTCTGAGTCCCTTTAAATATCGGGAAACTCCAAGAATGAATAGAGAAATACTAGTTTGTGTATATGAAGGAAGCAGGCTGTTTCCCATATTAGACTAAAGTAAGGAAGGCTGAGGTGATTTTGCTTTGAGTTTTCAAAAGAGAAGAGATTTTCAATCTAGTACACTTCCCTATTCCCATGGGATTTTCAAAGAAAATTTCTTTGTTATAAGTTATTTTCCTAGTGATAGGTAGACCTGGGAAGGCACTTTAATTTCTCTTTATTATGAGTGTGAATACAATTAGTATAACAGTAGAACCAAAAACCTCTTAAATTCAGCAGAGGGTTGATCCTGGCTAAAGCTACTCTAACAATCTCCATCACAACTGCATATGGGAGAGAAAATATAGTGGAAGGCTCACAATTTGAGATAAAATCAGGGAGCAGTCACAAACAAATTACCATCTCAAGCAAAAGAGACTGAATTTGGTCATTAGTTGAATTTATTACCATGAAAATCAGATCAGGATAATGAAAAGTAAAACAAATCCTAGAAACACTTTCCCCCCATCTCTCCTTCCTAGCTCTGCTTCCTCCTGCAGTGGTGCAGGCAGAAGGGGAAGGGGGGTTATGGTCAGTCCGTCACATGTTTTTTCTCCCAGTGCTCAGGGTGAGAAGTCTTGCCCATGCCCAGTGAGGACTGCCTCCCACAGGTGACAGTTCCCTATTAATTTCTCCAGTGTAAGCTCATCTCACAGGCAACAACAGTTCTCCATGAACTGCTTCAATGTGTGTCACTCTTCCACAGGTGCAATCCATCAGGCACAGGCTGCTCCAGCATGAGATCTCATAGGGTCACAAGTTCTATCAAGAAATCTGCTCCAGTGTGGGCTCCTTTCTCCCTGGGTCTGCAGATCCCTGCCAGGACCCGCTCCAGCACAGGCCTCCCATGGGGTCACAGCCTCTTTTAGTCATCCATCTGCTCTGGTGCATCCATCTTCACAGGCTGCAGGTGGATCTCTGCATCCACGTGGTCCTCCATGAGCTGCAGGAGCACAGCTGCCTCACCATGGGATGCACCACGGGCTTCAGGGGAATCCCAGCTGCAGTGTCTGGAGCACCTCATTCCTTCCTTTCTTCACTGACTGTCTGCAGTGCTGTTCCTCTTACATATTCTCACTCTGCTCTTCTCTGGCTGTAATTACATCTGTCCAATAACTGTTTTCCTTCTTAGATATGTTACCAAAAGTTGTTACCACAATTTCTGATTGGCCCAGCCTTGGCCAATATGTCTGTCTTGAAGATGTCTGACACTGGCTCCACCAGATGTTGAGGAAACTTCCAGCACAATCAGACAGAAGCCAGTAGCTCCCCCACTACCAAAACTTAACCATGCAAACCCAAGACAAAATCACGTTATTTTATTTAGATACAAGTTAAGCACAGAAGATATCCTGCTTTAAAGATGAAAGGGAAAGCAAAGCAAAACAGAACCTATGCAAGCAAAAGCTGATTAGGAAACAAAATGTTACTTGATGGAGACCTGGAATACTGATGGAGTCCTGAAGCATTTGTATTGCAATCACTAGGACTTCTGACAGCACAACCAGTAACAATGCAAGCTGAGTCTTCAGTGTCTATGCTTGAAGGTTCTCCTTCAGCTTCAGGCTGCAGTTTCATTAGTTTTGTTTTATTTCATTCTGTTAGCAGATTTTAAGTAGAAATTCAGTCTCGCTAACCCTTTTCCTCTCTGCGTGGTACTAGCATACCTAAATGGTTACCAAGCAAAAAAGTCACAGAGTGATAGTAAATTTGTGGTTCCCTGTAATACCATTTATACCAAGCTATTTCCCATCAGTGCACTGCATTTTAAAAACTTATCTTGAAGCTCTACAGTTAAACCAAATGCTTGCACTTACTTGCCTGCTTGCTTTTTCCAGCTACAAAACTGTTGGCTGCACACTAGGTTTTATCCTCTAATAAGAGAAAGGCACATGCTCCTTAAAAGGAAATCCCATGCTGCTGTTCCATTGTGACTCAACTAACTTGGCAAGAAATGAATTTACTCTATTTCCATATCAGATCCACACCAACCTGTGCTGAGCCACATGGATGAGAGTGTTCAAAGGATTGCAACATTTAATAGAGCCACAAGCAATATAGAGATCAGTGTAGGCCTTACTAGTCACGAGGCAATTAGCTTCATTAAACAGTAAATAAGGAAATTATTTAATCTTTATTTGCAGAAAACCTATCAGAAACTATTGAAATCCACAAAACTGGAACAATTCAATTTTAAAGGTGCAGATGAAAATCTCATGCACTACATGTGGTTGACTTGTGCATATGCTACCAGTACTGGTAAGAAACACAGCAATACTTCTATGCAATCCTTTTTAATCCAAGATATAATGTCATTTTGGACATCTAGCACACCCACCTTTCATAGAAAGAATTTGCCAAGTAGAGTACTATTCCTGATCATTGTGGGCTACAAAGCAGACTTCTCTGTCTTCTCCTTGTATCATTTGGAGGGAATATCAAAGAGTTGTTTGAAAATGAAAGCTTATCCAGCTCCTGGAAATTTCTGGGAAAGGAAACAGGGCAGTTTTGGACACACAGGGGGCAGAGCAGTAACTGACTCCATTCCATTCCTCTGGCTTATAGAAGTCACTGTTCTGCATTAGTCACTGTAGTCTCTGAGTGCTTTTTACTTGCTCAGCAATTGAACTAATGCCTGTTCTTGTAGGGCTTTTCTCATGTTTGTTTGCATTTAATTTTTTTTTTATCCTTTGGGGCTGTTGTGTAATGCAGTATTTTGTACCTGATCAAGAACGCAGTGGGCTGTTGGAGAAGAAACTGACAAAGAAGTGCATCTTCCACCAGGAGCAGAAATGAGGGTACAATTTAGTGTCTCAAGAAGTACTTTCTGCATTCTTAGGTATATGCTCCAAAAGCCATCTTCAGAAATGCATTACAAAAGATATTTTTAGGTACTTTCTACTGTCTCTCAGAGGAACAGGTATCAAATGGATGTCTGTAAAGGGAATAGTTTTGTGCTTGCTGTTGGGGCCCTCAAAGCCAAGAGAGGGCTTCCTTTCCTAAGTTATATGTTCCCAAAGGGGATGAATTAGAAATGTGTCCTTTTGCAAGCCAAGTCACAGACAAACCTGTATTTACAAGTGCTTTTCCTTTCATTCTCCTCCAGGAAGGAGGTAATCATTCATATGACTTCAGGTAATAGGTTTGAGAAAATGAATATAAAAACGAAAACATTTCCTTTAGGATGGTTCCTTGTGCCCTATATTTAAAGGAAAAGCATGACTTTCAAACCTAAATATTTTTTTTTCCAAGGCAGGGCCTACTACACAAAGAAAAGGAGAAAAAACATTATGACATATGTACTTAATAACAGCATAAATTTTACATCCTGTGAAAGTAGAAAGAAAGGTGAAATACATGCAGTCTGACTTCATAGATTTGCCTGATATAAATAATTTCCTTGGTGTTGTAATTTGCAAAGGTTTTGCAAGCAATTCCCTACTTTGGAACAGAGAATATGCTTTGATTTTAATTTCAGCTGAAAATGATAAATCAAAGGACAACTGTGAGAATTTTCAAAGGAACTACTACAGAACTATTTCTGTTAATTTTCAGCTTTTTGAATATGAAAATGAAACAAAGTGTATTTCCTGGCCAGCACACTAATCTCAGAAATTGGAACACAGAAATAATCAAGTAAGTAAAACTAAGCCTTTTAAACAGATGGCAAGTTTATAACTTGCTTTGAAAAGCAAACTAAATTTGAAGCTGCTACACATCCTGTAGAAATAATATTTTTTGTATAATTAGTGGTATTTTTGTCCATTGTTTCGGAATATGTTTACTAAGTTTGTTGTTTAGCATTGATGTTTTTGGATTCTGTGGTTATGCATGTGTTACTACACCCTACACGCAATGGTATTCACACATTGTGAATATGCAAAATGAAATGCACAAACAGTACGGAGATAAACGGTACTTCAGCTCCCTGCCACAGGTTGACACTTGTGTCCAAGTATATTAACATGCAAATGTATGGACACCCTGTGATCATTTAGCAAAGAAAAAGGGAAAGGGGGTGCTTAAACGGTAGTTAGATTTGAACGTGAGATGTTCACAGTTTTTGAGTCCAGATGCCTTTTAAAGGATTTGTTGAAAACTAATGTAGTAGCAAGAACTCTGATGAAAGTAATGAACAATGCTGAACAGACTAATGAAAAAGGATATTTCAAAGGACAATACTGTTTCTTGCTACATTACTCTAAAACATGTTTAATTATAACAGAAGACAATCAAGAATGCCAGGCATTATTAGATAAGCTGTAATATTTGGAGTCCTAACACAGACTGGACTTTCAAAATCAAAGCAAGTTATGCTGTGCTTTATCACTCCAGAGACTGAGAAAATTTGCAAGTCCAAGTACACCTGACCCTGACAAGCTACTGAAACTTAACCATATAAGGACTGGTCATCTATTTCAGTCGAATTCTTTGCATTTGCAGGGGTCTGTCCTCAGAAATCTTGATTAACAGTGTAAGAGTCTTAAATTATGCAGTGAGCACAACCAATGTAGTACATGACTCTCCTTATCTTTTGAGTGGTCTGGATATCAGTGGCATACTAGGTAATTATTTTTGGGAGGCATCAGAATATTTTTATTTTGGAGATTCTTTCCTATCTCTGCTTGGAAGAAGTTTCCAGTGTCACTGCAGCATGTTATGTGAGTTTTCCACACTGCAAACTGAGAAGAGACATTAAACATGAAAAGCTAATTATTAGAGGATGTAATACCACAGAAACTTTCTTTGAGATGAGGGACTAGATATTGTGGAAGAAAACATGATGTAATTGACTTTATTTCAAAATCACCAGGTATTCTTTACACTGCACATTCCATAAAAACAAAGCAGTGTACTCACTGATATAATTTCTAGTTTCTGAAACAGTCTAGATTTTATGAGATGATCTTACAGGACATGAGACCTGTGAGACGATGTTATAGCACATGAGCATACTCTTCTGTACAGAGCAAAAAAAACATGCATCACATAATAGAAATGACAGTGACATGACAAAGTAAGATTGTTCTTAAAGAATTACATTTTGACAGTACCATATTGCTGACATGTAACAGCCTGCTTTGAAAGCATGAATGTTGAGCGTGAGCCTGTTAGCAGTCTGAGACTCATAATCCATCAAAATTTACATGGCTTTTTAGTTCTTCACTATCCCAACTTGCTTTTTTCCTTTGTCTATCAGACAACCGGGTTCCTGAGCTTTCAGGTGAAGAAGGTTTACTCGGCATAGACAAGAAAACAAGAAACAAACTCATCACACAGGAAGTGACAGAAAAGCGTGCATTTCAGAAGCCAGAACTGTGCAGTAAATCGCAGGACGTGGGACAGAACTAGCACACGTACACACTGCTTAAAAAACAACCGTGCATTTTTTTACTTCGGCCCAGCTAACACACTCACTACTGTGCAGCCAGACCGCAGAGAAGAAGCGCTGCTTGTTTACCATGGCTGAACAAGGCCAGATATGTCCCTCACACTCGCTGGTCCGATGCCCTTCGCCTCACGGCGTCCAGCTTTCACCTCAGCGGGCTCCTACAGACGGAGGAGACTTGTGTGAGACGAGAAGCTCTCGCTGCCCACACCGACCGTCGAGCAGGCAGCGGGGGAAAACACCAGCACTCGCCTGCTCGACAGCGGTTCCGCTTCTGGCACTGACAAAAAACCCCGGTGCCCTCTCTAGCGCCGACGGAGCCTGACAGAGCTCCGGATGACTTTCGATCACGCTTTCAAGCACATACGTGACTCTTGGGGGTGGAACTGTGTTGGGCCAAGAGCTGGACTCGATGATAAATGTGTACCCCCTTACCCTCCCCAACTCAAGAGCATGCTGTGACTCTGTGACGAGGGGGCTGCCGCCTCCACGGGAGAGCCGCGCT
>WEIU01005626.1:692-13591 GCA_013389925.1 Aegithalos caudatus | reverse complement strand
GAAAAGACGAACCAAAAGTTTCACCATTATGTACCATCTAATATTCACTTGCCAGAATAAGTCAAGCTGACCATACACTGCAAATGTAAAATTTTAATTTACCCAGATGTGATAAGTTATCCATTCATCCTATGCAAAATATGTATACTATGTTATCAAGTTAGTGAGATTAACTTACAAGCCAATATAAGGCTGTGTTTTGTCCTTGCCAACATATGGGATTACCATGGTGAGCCATCTGAATTATCAAAAAGAGTCTATGAATATTCATTTTTCAGAATTTGGCAAGCAACTAATGAATTTTAAAAGGCTATTGTCATGCTAAAAGGGACTTCAGCTGTAAAGAGTCACCAAGTTGAGAAGTTTGCACATTATTTACTACAAGCTGTAGCATAAATTGTTTACAGCAAACAAAAGTTTTCGTTTCAGGTGACACATAAAGGAAAACCTCATGTCCTATGCTCAGCTTAACCTAACTTAAAACCATCTTAATCTAGTAGATATGATATATTGCTTATATACTGGTTTATAATTTACCTCGTTAGAAGTACTCAGGAAAACAGAGTTTAGGATCTGTGGCAGCACAAGCATGTGTAGGACTTTGAGAAAATTGCATTTCACAGAGCATATTTTTACCTAGAGGCATTTACTTAATGAAACTATTTATTTCACAGTCAATATTCCTTGTCTTTATTGTTTCATAGAAATGTACAGATTTTTGCAAATAATTAATATTAGTGAGCCCTGAGGAAACAAGCAAAACTATCTAGAGTCTTCTTGACACTAAATCACTTCATAACTTTTGACAATGACAACTTCCTTAGAGAAATTATGTTTCAGGATACTTGTTTTACGTATTTGTTTCACATTCAAAATGACATTCATTCTACTTTTGCTGCAAAGGAACCTATACTTCCTGAGCATGTTGACAGAATGTGAATCATATTCAAGGTTGATAATGCACTTTGCTCTTCAAAATACATGCCAACCAAAATAGAACTTTATTAAATTCTTTCTTCTAGCCATCCTCCCAGTTATTCGCCTTTAAACAGATGACTTTTAAATGTCCTGTAATTAATGTTAAGCTGGTCTAGTTAAAGCAGAGGAAGAGATTCTGACATGATCGATATCACAACACTCTATTCTCCAAAGCTGAATCAAATGACCTGTGAAAAGTACTTTCTATTTTTATAGCCTTACACCTCCTTATCTGAAGACAGTGAGCAGAAAGTATAACCTGGATTGAAAATGAAATGGCCTGTCCATCAATATCCAAAACTAAGACTCCCAACCTGAGTAGTTATTACAACCAGTAAAGCAGAAATGTAACTCAACAGATGAATCACTCTCAGGTGATAATGCTAAAATGCAGGGATTGAAAGGAATGTATATAAAGTTTTAACATAAAATTATTTTAAATTAACTTCTACATTAATCTCTTACTCATGCTTACTAGAACACTGTACTGCAGAGCTTAGTGAGGTATGGGATCATAAGATGTCTTCAGGTTTATAATTATCCTATTGCTTATTAGTAGAAATACTGCTAAAAGTGTTTTCCATTTGTTTTTCTCTTCCCGCCCCCCACATTATGCACTCTGTGTGCATTGATTCTACCAAGAAAAACTCAAGCTTTATTCCTTTATACCCAGAAAGAATCTTTTTATTCACCAGGGTGGATAACCAGGATAATTGTGCATGCAAAGGTAAAAGCCTGTATAAAGGCAGGACAGCAAATCTCAGCTGAGAGATTCTGGGTCAGTTCACCTTTCCAATGGTAGAAATAACTCTTCTTTTGCCCTCAGTACACAGAGTCAAGGTTTTCCTTCTCTAATGCATGAGAAACACATCTGCCTGGACACAAGGTTTTTTAACTTATTTGTTGTAGAAAATCACAATAATGGTCATTAAGCTGACTCTCACAGAGAAGAGAAAAGTGAATCTGTAATTCTTTGTTCTGTATGTGCAGTGCAACAGTCTTACACTGTCCTGATAACAGTAGTCTGGCACAAAACCAGCCTGATTTCCCTCTGGGCTTACAGTCAAACATTTTGTACAGGCTAACAATAGAAAATGATTTCATAGGCACAGGGTCTGCCCTGAGCTCACCCAGAGGCTTAAAGTCATTCACTCAAGCTCTGTCTTCCATTCTGTCCTTTCCCCCTTGTGCTCTTCATTGACACCCAGAACACAAACCATCCTGACTAAATTTTATATTTATAAAAAGTTTTCTCTTCCCTGAAATGGACAGATTTTCACACCTCCTTGAAACATCAGTATAAAAAACTGGAATTCTGACCCAACATATAATGAATTTGTATACTAGGATAAAAAATTGGTAGCTTCTTCAAAACATTTTCCTGTGTGAAAGAACATACTACTTTTAAATGAGATTTAGCCTTTGGATTGCAGCTGTAGATTGTAGTGTTGGTGTCGGGTGCCATGAAGAACCCTCCTAAAACTTCAGTTCTCACTTGACAACACCTCTACATAGATGCAATGGTGAATCACACAGTCCCACTTCCCAGAGAAGACTGGGAGCTGTTGCTGAAAGAGACTGTCTTTCCTCACTTCAAGAAAAGTAAAATGAAAAGTGGGATTTTCCAGATATTAAAGCACTAGCCAAGGACTCATTCTTCTAATGTGACACATGCTAGAAATTTCCAGATTTATGTGTCTCAGGAGTGTTCTTTACTGCTCCCTACATCTAGAAGCTGTGTACTGCCTGGTTGGAGTGATGGGGCTGGAGGAAGCTTCTCAAGGATATCCTTGGGATCTAGAGAGCCACTCATTATATGCAGAAGGTTCACACATATAAAGAAAAATAAGGATCATTTTCCATCATGATCCCTTGCAAATTCATTTCTCTGTTTTAATTTCATGTGTCAGAACTGGGGAAGTAGTGCATGATGTATTTTTTATACTATCAAGGGTAAAGTGAAAATCTCAAATGCTTAAAAAGAGGGCAATGTAAATCTTTCTGAGATTGGCTATCAGGTCCAATGGGAACATAATAAAGATTTTCATCAAAGTTTTTAGTTGTTGGGAGGTTGTTTCCATCCTTTGGGTGGGTTTAGTTTGCTTTTGTTTTAAATCTGCTTATCCCAAAAGTGCTGGATAACTCAGAAGTATGACAGTTTCTCCTTTAAGGAACAGCTCCAGCCTCCCAAAATAGTTCTGCATTTAGCACATAAGGGTATAGCTTTTATAATATTTCATAGATAGTATTTGCTTCCCAATTTCTTTAAGTCTATATAAAAAAGATGTATTTAGATAGGAACTGTATCCCAATGTTTGACAGTTAGATGTTTCGTACCTGGTTTGGTGACAAAGACTGAAAACATGATTAGATGTCTTAAATGTTTTTCTAACACAGATTTAAGATTAGTCTTAATAAATGGGTATGTTTGATCTTCTCAGGTTTGTAGAAGTAGTGCTTAGCTGAAGATTTTTGTACTCTTTCTTTTTCCTTTATATGTTATTTAGAAAAAGTATAAATGTAAATTTCAAGAGCACACTAACTTCTCATTTTTAAGTTTTCATTTTAGTATGCATTTTGGTTTTTTCTCTTTTAAGTTTTTTTATTGATTTAATTTAATCTCCATGAGAAGCTCTTAACTTCAATGGCAGAAATGGATGAATTGGTGTTTATAGTTTGTTTGGCATCCCACTAGTTTTCCTCTGGTTTTAGTTATCCAATATGTTTTTTTCTTTCATATTCGTATGGCCTTTTATACAGAACCAGTAGAGTAATTCAAAAACATTTGTAATATATACCACAGCATTTTCAGTAGCTGCTGCTGTTTAGAGTCACTGTTGATGCTAAGTCATTTCAATTACTGCAAAACAAAATGTTCTTATGTTTGGGGTCTTTTTTCCAAGCATTACTTGAAATTATGTCTATTTTCCACTCAAAATGGAACCGTCTAAATTTGTTTTCAGATAGGATGTTCCAGTTTCCTTCACTCACATTGCGCACCATCAAGAGGCATCAGTGATGGAGACATAAAGCAGAAGGCAAAAAATGTGCTAATTTGCTTTATGGACTGTCTTGGTTTTGAAAAGACAGGTACCTGCCAGGAAAAATGGAAGTTCCCTTTGAATAGAGAATGTAAACCCTTCCCTCAAATTATTATAATTTTGCAATTAGGGACTTTCAGACAAAGTTTTGGGAATAAGAAATAACAGTCCTTTAATAGGAATATTAAAAATACAAATGTAGTAGTACAGAAAATAAAATAAACATGCAAATAAAACAAACAAAAAATACCCAAGAAAACCCTGACAGAGTCAGGGATGTGACCTGACACCCTGTTGGTCAGGGTGTTAGAGGCAATCCAGATGAATCTTTCTGGAGTAACGGATGCAGTTCTGTGGAGTAGAGATGGATGTGAAGAAAGTCCAGTGGTGATGAGATGGGTCCAGTCTTCCTCCAGGAATCCAGTGGAGAACAGGAGGTCCTGCTGTTCTTATCTCTCCCCTTTTTATCTAGGTAAGGATGCTTGGGTCCCTCCCAGCTGGGCGGAGCATCTCACAATGGGATGATGTAATGTCTCATGTCATTGGTGAGTGTTAATGGCCCATTATCAGAAAATGTCAGCTCCAAAACTTGTGCTTGACCACCCCTTTGTTTTAGTTAATTTCCTAGCAACCTAATAGAAAAAATTCAACTAACACAAAAGAAACAATACCTAACCTCCAACATGGACTGAGAAACACTTTGCAAAATCGTAGAATCAATCACACTTGTAGTATATCTTATAGGGGAGAAGACTCCAAGGAAAGTAAAAAAGAACAGATATATGTAGGTGTTCTTATTGAACATATGGTGAAAAACAAGAATTAATATGTTTTAGTTATATTTAAAATCAGAATATAAATGTTATTAGAATGCATATTCTCTGTAAGTTTTGTTCAAATTAGACTTAATGCTCAGTTGTGAATGGTACAAACTCAGCACAAAGAAAACAAAATATGTCATGGATATAACTGAGCACCCTTGCTTGAACACTGTGAAATTGCTGGGAGAGCTTTTGTGGGCTTTAAATTCCATAAGTCATGAGTTTTCTGTTTATGGACATTCTCTGCCTCTGCCTGAGGTACATAAGATACGAGCTTCTCCTAGTACTCTGATAATCCTTTGGCACCTAAGTGTCCAGAATGACTAGGTCTTGGAAATAAGGTTTGCCTTCCCCAGACACCTCCAGCAGCTTTGGCTGAAGATGAAATTCTTCCCTTACAATAAATGATTTTAAGAATCTGTGACAGGTGTGAGTATCACACATATGGGCATTTTGCTCATACCTGAAAGCAAATGCTGTCAGACTATATGTCAGATTACATTAGAAGTACCAGACAAAACTAATAAACAACAAAACATTCTTCCCTGACTTAACGGTCTCATTGCTCTGAAGTGTTCTTGGATGTTCTGAGAGATACTCTTACATATCCTCTGGCATTTTGTGGATTCTCTAAAATAAAATGTCTTCTGTACTTCATAGAATCATACAATCACGCAATATTAAGGGGTTGAAGTGAATCTTAAAGGTCACATAGTCTTAACCCCTTGGTGTGGTCAGGGACATCTCTTACTAGACCAGATCACTCAAGGCCTTCTCCAACCTGGCTTTGAACTCCTGACAGTGTTGGGGCATCCACAGCTTCCCTTTGTGACCTGTTCTAGTGTCTAAACACCCTCAGAGTGAAAAATTTCCTCTTAATATCTAACCTAATTTTTCCCTTTCTCAGTTTATACCCATTACTCCTTGTCCTGTCACTACAGATCCTGATGAAACCCCCTTACATCTTCCCTGTAGTCTGCTTCAGATACTGGAAAGTTGCTGTGAGGTCTGTACACAAACTTCACTTCTCTGGGTTGAACAGCCACAACTTTCCTAGCCCATGATTGTAGGGGAGATGGTCCAGTTCTCTTATCAATTTTGGGACCCTCCTATTGACTTTCTCCAGCAGTTCCATCTCCTTCTTAGGCTGGGGACACCAGAACTGGACACAGTACTCCTGGTGGGGTCTCAGAAGCACAGAGTAGAGGGGAAGAATCACCTCCTTCAACCTGCTGGCCATGCTTCTTTGGATGCAGCCCAGGATTGCATTGGCTTTCTGGGCTGTGAGTGCATTCTGCCAGCTCATGATCAGTTTTTCATCAAATTTTTCTCTACAGAGCTGCTCTCAGTCACCTCTTAGCCATTTTTTCCTCTTGTCATCTTTGGTCTTTTAATTAAACCAGATAATCATTCTACCTCTTCTCTGCCTGAAGAGGATAATTTCCCAAATGCAAGATTTCAATAATTTTCTTTTCTTTTCTTTCCAAAGCATTCTCTGTAAATTTGTAGGTTTGGCCCATTTTTTTTTCATTTCCCCAATAATGTGTTTCTGCCATTCTGTGTCCTACCAGTTTTTACTGCTCAAGTTCTAATCTCACAAAAGTTATATTCCCTCTGAGAAAGATAGTGTAATAATCCCTTTGAGAGCACACTGACTCCCAAGGGCATCATCGCCACAAGATGAGAACACAGACTTGATGATCTCTTTGTTCCTAGTACCAAGAAAGATTGGTTTCAGCTTTTCTTTGCCAACAGGAACTTCCACACTTTCTGAAACATTCAATGATAGAACAAGAAAAACATAAATGAATGGAACTTTACAGCCTGTATCTGATCTAATAAACTGTGCTGGCATATTGGTTTTATTTTCTTTGGGGAAGCTGAGGGTGATCTGAAATTTTGATTGTTGGCTGCCTTGTTTTCTTAGATGTTCAAGTTGCATGGAATTTAATATCTGAAAATATGACATCAGGGGCATATTTCTAGCTCATTTCATCCAAAGCACAAACTATGAAGCTAGATTTTTTTTGTTTTGCTTTGTTTTGTTTTGTTTTTAAAGGACTTGCAATTTATTCATGCTTATCACAAAATCCACTAGCCAGAGGAGGAAAGTTCATGCTAGAAATCAGTTTTCACACTCACAATAACTAAACACTGAAATCCTTTCATCAATATGTTGTTGAGCTCTGCTTCCACAAGTCTTTAATATTAGACTAAGTATCATTCTAAAACAAATTTTATAGCTCCACCAGATATTATCTATGCACATATACTGAAATACTATGTAAAAATCTAAGGCCTTAAGATTAAACTATGGATTTAAATCTCTCACCTGAAAAATTTACATTAGGTGACCAAAAAGTTTAACCCTGTGGCTGCAAAGTAAAGAGTAAGGATGCCTTGACATCTCTTTTCAACCTGGTCAGCCTTACCTTTGAAGAGAACTGTAAAAGAGACTGAAGAAGATGCACTCCACACCATATAAATAATCCTTTTTTTGGAGTCAATCTGAGCTTCTATTGAGATGGACCTTAGAGCAGATTTTCAGCAAGAGTGAATAACTGCAATGTTAAGATTACACTACTAAAAATATGCTATCTATTAGAAGGAATATTTTAAATTCATCCAGCTTTCTTCTCCTTTGTGATTTTTAGTTAGTAACATTTTAAGTTGTATACATTTATATTAGTCCTCCTTACCTTCCATAAGTATCGGTCTTTAAGTTCCTGAACAGATATTTCTTCTCTCAGGAAAACATCAATATCACAATCTTCTTTCTTTATGTGTGTGTGTGCATTTGTGCCTAACAGAGGTTTCATGCAACACTAATTAAAATGAAATTCCGTTCTAAAGTAGAAATTGTGTATAAAACAAAAAACATTTAGATTTTCTTATCAAATTTTTCCTTAGTTCTTCAGCTTAGTTCTTCTTGTTCTTTTTGCCTATGATGTATTTTTTTTTCTCTACATGGAAGACAGAGGACTTCAGAAAGATTCCAAGCAACCACTTAAATGAAGTAGATCTTTAGGGACTAAAATACCCCTGAAATGGAGGAAAGCAATTGTTAAATGAATGTTGCCCTTCAGGAAAGTAAAATAAAAACACTTGGAAAATAGAATAGAATCACAGAATTATAGAAGTTTTCTGGTTAGAAAAGACTTCAAGGCCACTGAGTCTGAACATTAACGTAACACTGCCAAGACCACTACTAAACCATGTCCCCAACTGCCACTTATACCTATATTTTAAATGCCTATGGGTATTGGCCTTGGCACATCAATCCAGTCTGCTCAAATCCCTCTGCAGAGCCTTCCTATGCTCCATCTCAGTTCCATCAGGGAGGTGGAACTGAGCATCAGCACTCCCACCCAGTTTGATGTAATCTGCAAACTGACTGAGGATGCACTCAGTCTCTTCATCCAGACTATAGACACAAGAAGTTGCACAGGACCAGCTTCAACACTGAGTGCAGGGAAAACCTACTGCTGCTCAGCCACCAGCTGAATGTAACTCGATTCACCACCACTCTCTGGGCCTGGCCAGATAGTTTTTTACATAGAAAAACTTTTTACTCATGCTGTTTAGCGAGCAGAACTTGTTTGGTTGGAAATCTAGTCCTTGGTAGTTGTCTATCATTCAGTTTCTGACTCTTCAATTCAAAATCCAAACACCTCAGTTCAAATAACAACAAAAATAGAGCAATACTGTAGGCTCATGTACTTAAATCAAAATACAAGATATCCCAGTGCTGATTTAGTATTGTTATTGAGATTAAACAAGTAGAAGGGAAAAACAAGATAGTAGCAGATGCAGTTACAACAATGTCAAAAGAGAATGCAAATCTGTTTCCTATATTGCTAATTTAATTTGTATTCAGGATTTAGAATTTACTGATGAATATTTTTGTCACATCATCCATCATAGCCTGGCACTAGAGAGAAGGAAGATAGAAAAATTAAAAACCTGCTTGTTACTGTAAACTAAAGAGCATGAACAACATCCATCAAAGACAGACAGATAGAAGATAAGTGATTGCCAAAGCCAAGTGATCTATGCTGATTTCCTTTTAAACATTTATTAAAATGCTCTAAATGCAGATCCACTTTCCTTTGGTAAATATTTATTGTTATTTCTTTTGCCATGGCCTGGAAACTGTGAACAGTGATAAATTAGTTGTAAAGGTCTGTAATCTCACTCTTGCTTTTAAAAATACATTTACA
Organism: Aegithalos caudatus; assembly: GCA_013389925.1. Taxonomy (NCBI): domain Eukaryota; kingdom Metazoa; phylum Chordata; class Aves; order Passeriformes; family Aegithalidae; genus Aegithalos; species Aegithalos caudatus. The sequence continues at coordinate 4,531 of WEIU01005626.1, read as the reverse complement.
TCTTCTACTGAAGTGCTATTTTTTGGCTCTGATTAGCAGGAATGCATCCTATGCCAGCTGTTAAGAGGCTATTCCCTTTTCTTCACTGAGAGAGTCATAGAATAAAGCATAGACCAATAGTGGAAGACAGATACTGAACAAGGGACCTACTACAAAATTAGCTGCTGCCAGTGGAAGGGTTTTCATTGATTCAGTAGGATTCAGATTAAGCTAGAGATCCACTCCTTTGAACCCTCAAACTATAAATATTTTAGCTTTTACTTACAAAGCAATGAATGTGTTTTTTCTTAAGAGGTTTTCTGAATTCCAGTCTATATCCAAACTGAAGCTAATCCAATTTTCCCTCAGATTGGGCAGTATCAAAACATAAATGAGAATGACTTTTCTTTTAGATAAAATTGCAAGGTATAACATTCTTGATAGCAGTGCTACTGGGCCTTAAACAGCAAGTGCAAGGATGGTGTAAGAGTGTAAAAACTGTGCTCTGACACATAATGCACAATTGTTTCCTTTGTTTTCTCCTAACAAAGGAAAACCAAATGTGCACCAAAAAAAAATTCAAAGGGTCTTACTGAGAGCTCAAGGAGCTCTACCCAGCAATTGCACCTACAAGGGTAGCTCAAAAAGAGGAGCTCTTTTGATTACACACAAAGAGAGAAATGTGTTTGTGGAACTATACAATTAAAGCAGAGATGAAAAACAATTAGGAGGTTTGAGGAGGGTGAATAGAAGTCAAAGGAACTGTCATGAGCTTAGCCCATGCTCATGTTAATGAAAAGTGGAGGGACTATGTGAAAATAAAAATGAAGGCACTTGACAGGAAATTATATTCATTGTAATCTAGAGCAATATAATGCACCTAGTAGGGAGGACAGAAAATCTATACAAATTAATAGATTTAGATTTTGTTTTAATCTAAGAGGAATAAGTTCTATGTGTCAACACAGACAGTATGCTGAACTTTGTTTCTCAATTCAAATATATGCCCAGAAAAGCTGACAATTTTTTATTTAATTATGAGAGGGTAGAGAATAATATGAGAAATTGTGTTAGTAAAAGCTGACACTCATTTTCAGGACAGGACTGATTTGTACTACGTTATCCAAGTTCCGTGTCAGCAAAGCCCCATTAAATCCTATGCTACAACAGAATACAGATAGACATCCAGCTGCATTTTTTTTTTTTTGTGGCAAAAGAGTTCATCTCTCAGCAAAAACATGTTGCTTGCTGTCATAATACTCTCTGTAAGAGACTTCTACCTCTGCAGCTCTTTGCTCTACAAGGTCACTAACAATCTCTTCAGCTTCTTGATAGACTACAAAACAAGGAGAAACTTTCTGGGAGAAACTTCAAGATCTCTGTTTCTGCATTGGGTCATCAGGGCTGTGCTAGGATGAATATTCACATGTTAATCCCATTTAACTTTGGGCATCTGATTGAGATCTCTACAAGCTCTTAGATTTTTTGCTGAATGTCGAATCATTCTTTAAAAAATAAATTTAAACACATTTGAAGAAAAAAATTAGATTTTCAGTCTTTTAAGGTAGGTTTACAAAGTCTGACCATAAGTTAGGTTTTTATGTGTCAATACTACATCAAATTTACCTGTTATCCCTTCCAAACTATCATATCCTAGTGGTGCAGTTATATAGAAACCTGAGATTTCCACCTTCAAATGGGAAAGAGCAATATTCCAATCCTCTACCTCTGCTGCTTCAACCTTTCTCACTGTACGACCCTTCCCAACCTTGAGCCACTAAAACATGGTCTGTGCAGTAAATCAATTTAATAAACTAAATCTGGCTGAAAAAAAGCCCCAGCAACAGACCACAAAACACAACCACCCCCAGCAAAACGAGATGTTTTTCTATTTGTATTGTTATGACAAGTAGAAAAGGTATATCAACCCATTGCTTCACAGACTCTTAGGTGCATTTGCCTTCAAGACCAGATGTGTCAGAGTGGACACAAGAGAAGTGAGATTACTTCACAGAGATGAATGCAAATATGAAGAGGGAAAGATGGGGCTGGAGAAGAGAGAAGAATGATTGGATCAGGAAGAAGAGAGAGATACTGCAACCACTTGAAGTAGCTATGTTGTCTGATTGAGCTACATCCAAAGAATGGATTAAATCTTATTTTATGTCATATGCATTTTCTCCAGCTTTCAGTTTTAAATGTGTGGTAATTTTTATTAAATTGCCACGTAAGTAACACATCATGATTACTGTGTAAGTTCCCATTTCCCAATTTTCAAGGGTCTTATCTACCAATAGAAGGAAGTCTGAATAGTGCTTATACTTAGTCACTAATTCAAAACAGAAGTCAAATTTAAAAACCCCACTGCTTCCTGGAATGGATGGCATTCACCAGTTTTCTTGAAAATGGAGCTTTATTTTATTTGTGCTTCTGGGTTTAGAGAAGCTTCACTGCTGTAAAAGATTCCTAACCCAACAAGACTGACACAGTGAGAGGTCTGTACCAAACATATTCATATACCAATAAAATAAAAGAGAAATACTCTACTTTTCTCTGCTTAAACATGCTCCCATTCTCTATGTAAGATTTGTTTTGCTCATTTCCCTTGGGAATATAAAACAAACAGTAAAAAATTCAGAGTGCCTCTTTTCCTGCTGAAATGTAAACTCAAGCTTTAGCTTCCATTTAAATCTTAACTTCATTCATATTCAAAGGAGGAGACTTCTCCCTAGAGCTAATAAGCACCTTAAGTCCGAGCTAGCCTGCCAATGTGTTATTCTGGGTTCAAAATCAAGAGCTCAGTTGTTATGTGCCAACAGTGTGAACACTGAGCAGTGACTTTGTAAAGAAGTTAACCTAAGTGTCAAAAACCTGAATTAGAATCAGTGTGGAAATAAACCAACAGCTTCGATAAAGAACTGACCTTGGCATCACCCTAAACTCTATCAGGGCCTCAGCAGAGCGTTGCAATAGTCCAAAACCAGTGGAGAACTTCTCCAAAATTCCTTACCACAGAATTAAGTCTAACCCTGGAAAAAAATTATGTTTCCAAATGCCTATAATTCTCAGTGTCTTTGGTGAAGTTCCCAACAAATTCTAATTCTGATGGTACATTTCCTGGTAGACACTTGACTCTCAGGAAAAGTGCTGCTATAGGTATTGCAGTGATTTTTACAGATGTCTTTTTAGAGATACTGAACTTCAAAAGTGTAACTATCTCTTGATTTGAGTTAAATAAGCATCAATAAAATACAAATTAAAATATTTTCCCATATTGGAGCCAAGTGGAATTTTCAGTCAAATAAATTAAGTTGGTGGTTTTTTTCTTTAATTGCAAAAGCATTACAAAAGACTAGGCAATGAGTTTTTATATTGCATACAACTAGTAAACTCTTGTGCATTCTATAGGAATATAGCTAAGAAAATATGTCCTCCTTTAAAATATTATGAATATTTGCTAAAAAAACCTATAAAATATACCTGCATAAATAGAGAAAATTCTTAAAATTTTAAGAGTTGAATCAAAAGCTTTTTAGTTTGTGAAAGAAACTGATAGCTATTGGTGAAAAAATTTGAATCTGAAGAACATTTTATAACATTAGGGATCTAGGAGTAAACAGAAAATGAGAACAGGGCTTTTATAAAAAATAATAAAACCATAGAACAAGGTTCAAGGTTCAAGAATAGAGTATAAATGAGTTCAAGCGATTCCTAGGGTATAATTGTTTCTCAACAAGGAAGAAATTGATGGATATGATGAAAAGGTGAGAAGTTGAATTGTGGGAATAAGATAAACCTAGGGGAAAAAATACACATGCTGAGTTGCTTGGGCACTTTGTAGTTCAAAAGTGTTTCATGTT
>WEIU01005625.1:20346-31165 GCA_013389925.1 Aegithalos caudatus | reverse complement strand
CTATTTGCAAAATTATGTCTAGCGTCTGCTTGCTCCAAACATCCATTTCAAGATTATTTTCAAATTTTCAGGATTCTTCCTATCTACTGACATACACTGGCCTAGCCAGCCATGCCTCAAAGAATACCATGTGTATTCTTCACAACCATTGTGAAACCTGAAATATGAAACAATACCAAGATCAGGTTTTAGTGGAAAATCAGAAATTCCCTAGGAATCCAACAGGTTGAGGGTAAACACTCAAGACTGCTTTAAGGTCCACTCCTCTTTGCAATGACTTGAGTTTATACATGCTTGCTATGACCCCTGTAAATCCTGGAACTCGTTGATTCTCGCTTCCTTTTCCAATGTGCCTCTGTCCATTGTTTGAAAAACTGACTAAAGTGAGAGTGTGTGTTTTACACCTGCACAGTGCAATGTAGACTGCATCAGCATTACAGTCAGAAAAAAAATATAAGTAGTCACTGTTTAGGAAGAATGACAACTTTCAATCTAGTAACAGATGAATAACTGTATACAGTTCTATGTACATACCCTATAAAAGCTGGCCTAAAGATGTTGCAAAGAACAAGATATTCTGGTATATCTGTGAAGACACAAGAATATTCCCACCTATACAATACAGCAGAATCTTATCACCTTTGCTTCAGTTGATCTGAAAGCACTGAGGGGCTCTGGAATTTGTCAAGGACTTCAGGCACAAGATACGTTTTTTAAGACTGGGCATCTTAAAGGCCACGTTTTCTTGTGTATTTGTAGACAAAGTGTACTGTTTTATCCACAGTACAATTAGGATTGTGTACTACAAAACCAAATCTAGTTGATTCTATGTATTTTATATGTATTAACTCAGTAAAACTGAACACTGACAGGACACATTAACATACAACAGGCAGGAATGTCAAGGCACTGTAGTATAGATTTTGACCTCTGATTAATTCTCACAGCAGTTATTCAGAAATAATAATAGTTTTCCCACATGCATTATGCCCTTCAAAGCTACAAAAATCTGCAAATAACTTTTAAACATTTACATTGTAGTCTATGTGAGGCAGAAATTAACTAACAGTGATTCATGAACTCTGGTTAATGTTTGTTTGTTTTTTTAATTTTCAGCCTTTTTTAAAATTAAGAACAAAGTCATGCATGGTATGCAATTTTTTTTTTTAACTAGGCAGATATAATGTTAAGTAAAGAACTAATTGAAAGGGAATTACACAGCTACATGGCTGATATTTTCTTCTTTTTTCCCATTTTCCCCTAGCTAAATTTACCCTCCCAATCCTTAAAGATAGAAAAAAGCTCATAACTATTGTTTATTGGGTTTCCTGTTGTAGAATACTACCTTTGTATTATTTCTAGATAAATTACAGTGAATTAGTGTAAGAACTGCCTTTCATCATTACTTCATCTTTCAAATAGAGGCAAGAATAAACAGTGTTTTCCAGTGCTGTAACTTTTGATCTGCATTCTATATTTGAAACACCTTGGACTTTTTTAGTAATTTCAAAAGTATCTGTATAAAATAACATTAATAATCTAATCCTTCCCTCTCATTTGAGGGAAGTGTGGATGAAAATTTTACATCAAAGCTACACACCAGTTTATGGAAGAAATGTTATAATTGAAAAGAAAGAAGTGAGAGCACTGAGGAAAGAATAAGATTTTATTAAGAGTATTTCAGAATAAAGAATATGATAAAAATAATATAGATTATTACAATTTCATTCTTCATAGTAGGGATATACTGCATGTAGATAGTTAAAACAATTTAAAAAGAGTTATATAAACTTTTCAATTTTCTTAAGAGCAGCACCAAATGCTGAGAGTAAGCAATTAAATTGTATGCAATAAAAAAGGTCTTTCCTTTTTACTTTTGGTATTTTCCATAATATATTTGGAGTGGAACATATTTATCGTGATTTATGACAGGGAGATCTTCCCTTATCTCTATCTCTCACTCTGAAATCAGGTCACCAATTACCCTGTAATGGCCAAAAGAATTCCTGAGATACATTTGCTCTCTTTGAAGAGAAGCATGTTTTCATCCCATGCAAAATATTCAAAGAAGCTATTTTTCATTTATTCAAAGGAACACTAAAAACTATTTGTTTTAGCCCTGACCTTACTATTAAATGTTATGACCCAAACTCTCAGCCTCCAGGCAATTAAAAAAAAATAAATCGTTTGAGTACATCCAGCCAATGATTTCCATGTTAAAAAAAAAAAAGTCTAAGTTGGAGCCATGTGGTCTCAATCAGGCAGTAAAAACTCTCTGTATTTTCTTAAATGCACAACTGCACTATGCCCATAACCTCTCTTTTAAATCATCTTAACCAGATCTGAATCACTCTCACCACAAATGATTCGGTGGCCCTGGAATGTGCTGTGGTAGACAGAGTTGCTCTGCAATGAACATTGAGATATTTCCCACTTTCCTAGTGTTAAGAGAATAGTCTGCAGAAAAAAAAAAAAGTTTTCTAAAAGGTTAAAGCTAAGACAAAAAGTGACATCATAGTTCAATCATTCAAGAAAAAGAGAAAAAAATGCATCTACTGCCTAATAAATCAGTGTTGTGTGCCACAAAGCACAGTCAGCCAACACAGCAAAAGAACTGCTTTTCTTGCTGAGGCAGGGATACCACAAGCAGCTGGCAGATGCATATGTAATTGTATTCACAGAGAGCCACTAAATCCATTAAGCTAGCCAGAGTAGGAGAAGCTGATCAATTAAAAAACCAGAATATACACCATTTCAGCAACAATCTGTGCAGCCTCCTACACCACATTACAGTATTTCTTACCGTAGGCCACCACAGCTTTTTGCAGTTTAGTGCATTCATACATGGTGCTTTCTTCAAAGCTTATAGGTAGATCACTTGGGATCAAAAACTATTTTGAGGTATTTGCATTACCTGAATGTATGTTGCTAGCCTTCTTCACCAGTCTCCTTGAGTAAATAGAAAGGACAGGCACAAAACCACCTTAGCCTCCTCAGCACATCTCATAAGGAGTTCCAAAATATTACTTACATCTAAAGTTATAACAGAGGAAAGGGAATGTAGGTCCCTGGGGTCTCCTAAAAGTCACATTTAAACAGCAAATGAGCAAGCTTTGCTTAAATAACTGTAAGATTCTTAAATGCCATTTCCTCTTTAAAACTGTGTCTGGAGCCTGAAAGATTTCTTTCAGTCTTAATCACCTCAAAAAACAATTTAAACATGTGGCCGAAGCGATGTGCATTTAAAACAGGAATAGACCAGAGCCAAGACATTTGGATCCAGTTATTAACCTTCTTATACTTCATGGATGTAGGAATCCAGGGATTTTGGTACAGGCCCATCTCTGAACTCAACCCTCATTGCCAAACCTCACAGTCAATAGAAAATATGCTTTAACATATCAAAGCAGGAAAAACAGCATAAAGATGTCAGATTTTTCCACCACATCAATGAGAAAAAATGTCATTATAGCACCCATGTAAATTGTGAAACTGAAAGCAGCTGCTGAGGCAACCTGACATGGTGCCATTGGCAGAGGGGGGTCCAACTGAGGAAAACAATATTCCATTTTTAGCTCTGAAAAAGAATCTTTGCTAGTTCTAGTGTGTGATTCCCGTTCAGTGAATAACTTGCCATAAATAGAGCTAGTAACTACTGTAGAAAGAAGTGCCTTAGTACCTGGCAAGCAAAGTGTATGAAACATCCGCAACATCCTAACTAATTGCACGCTGTGCTGCTGAGCAGTGTTTCACAGTCAATCCATAGAAACATAGTTTAGCAGATCATTTTTAACAATTACCACAGCAAAATAAGTATTCTCCCAAATGTAGGGTGAAAGTCAGAATGACAAAGCTTTGGTTATGAGTTTCTAAATTAGAAAACAAACAAACACACAGACCTCAAACAAACAGTTGACTGTGACTGCTATACTTTGCACAATCACACACTTGCTCATTCAGCATATTTTTCATGGGACTAGATTCACCTTCACAAATACTTGATCACCAGCAGTTATTAACTGGGTAAAGGGAAGGGACCGCTCACTTTGTCAACAAAAAATGTTTGAATAGCTACTTGAAGTAACTGAGCCAGAGTTAAGGCAAGGGAAAGGAATTTTTTCTCCCTTTTCAGGTCTATTGTCCCAGTAGGGTTTCCTTGGTCTTTTTAAAGTACATAAGTACATTCAGTCACCTCGTCTCTTCCCCTTTGTCAAATTTATTATACAGTTGACTTTCTGGATTTCAAGGGTTTCTCATTTATCACTTTATTAAGATAACCCACAGAGCAAGACATAATAGCATGCTGATAGCAGGGCTTATCAGTACTTTTAAAACAAATGGGTCCCTGCAGTGAACTTCCTTTGACAGCTAGATGGCATTTCTGAAAGCAATGCATTTGGATTAATCTGCCTCTGTTCTGACTATTATAAAACTTTTCCTAGACAATACTGAGAGATTAAAAAAAGTCTTTGTAGCAAAGCAAATAAATTTGCTAGTAAACTTAAAAGGCAGCAGTCTTAACACTTTGAAAAGCAAGAACAGCTAAATCATTTTGCATATTGGAATAAAGCAGCCTCTTTTGCAGGACTCCTCTCCTCTTTCAGAGTAATTTATTCAAGCCTACAGTCTTTTTACACTGTACATTAGCTTTCACTTGCATGCCCTAGAACAGTATACTCTCAAAGCTTTTTGTTTTAAAAAAGAGATTCATTTTGCTCCTAATAGAGGGGGAAAGGAAGGGGGAGGGGATGTGCTCTGAATGAATGCCAATCATTTAAAACAAACTTATCTTGGGTGTGTATAAACTAGTCCTGGGATGCATCTCATCCCTCTACACTCCCCATCCTCCTGAACTTTAGTTCATCTCATATCGTCTGTGATGGAACACCTTTACTTCCCTGGTTCAGCTCTTGCACTTAAAACAAATGAGTTACTCTGCCAGTTAAAGTTACTCCGTACTACGCATGGTTCAAAACAAAACAGGTTTGTAGAAAACCTAATAATAAAGCCATTTTGGAAAGCTTTCCAAAACTATACAGACACTTAAGAATTTTGTTAAAACAGATACATTCTAATAAAGCTTTTTGGAAATGGAGAAACGAGGAACATTTTACTGCTAGGCACTGTTCCAAGACCACTATAACAGCACATACTGTATGATTCACTCACGTACCTTTCCCCCTCTCCTATTGTAGTAAGCTAACACACCTTATAGTTCCTTGCACCTTTATACACATTAAACGCTGGCACTTACCGTTGTGGCACAGAGGGACCCCACCCCCGCAAAGAGGCTTGAGAGCTGAGGGTCTCTGGGTCCTTGATTTCTTGACTAGCCCCGGCTCCTAGCTTTGCTGCTCTAAATTCAGCCTAGTCCGCAGAGGAGCACAGAAAAATTTAATAGACAGCTCAGCTGCCAAATTCCAACCACCACGAGCGGCAATGAAGACGTTCTCCCTAGTTCTGACCGAGTCCAAAGAACAAAGCCTGCTGGCAATGAGGAAGCGGAGTTTAAGTCCCCTGGCTCCACTCCAAGTGTTGCTCTTGCTGTTGCTGCAGAGTACGTGAGAGTGTTTGCATGAGCTTGTAACGCGTGTAAGAGATGGGGGCTGGGGGAAAAGAGGGTGTGTGTAAGGGGAGGAATGCTAGGCATATCCAAAAATAACATGAAGGAAGTCAAGTAGTGATCCGTCTCCCCTCATTCTCTCTCTTATCGCATGTACTGAGAGTGTCCCTACCTTAAGATTCTGATCTAAAGAGTAGGTAGAGAAAAAATTCCCTTGTGACTTGCAGCTCGTATGATTGCGCTTTTAAATTGTAACTGGGCTGTACACTTACAAGAACACGTCACGAAATGCATGATTTAGTAGCAATCTACTTGATACTGCAGCCAGCATGCGTTTCACACTGCGTGCATCTGTTTGCAAACTGGAGAGAAAAACCAGAAACTAATAACCTAGTTTACTGCACACCAGAAAAAACATTGTCACGTTTGCCTATCAGAAGTTCCTACATTCCAGTCCTAGGTATTTCCAGATACTGCTTCGTGTTGATTTTCAAAATAACAAGTTTATAATATAATGCAAGTTTATAATATAATGCACAAACAGGGATATACTATAAAAATCTTTATATAGTTTAAATTTGCCCTGTTTTTTTACAGTTATTTAAAACAAATTCCACATCCAGAAGAGTATTGGGTCAAAAAGAAAATCAACACCTATGACACAACACCTACAAGAAAACTCTACCTAAAAACAGAAACAAAACTCACAAAAATAATTCCTGAAGAATCAGAAAGCTATAGTGTAACTATTGTGACTCTTCTTATTCTGTTAAAACCCTTAGATTATTGATTTCAATATTAATATAAATTGATTTATATATAAAGAAAGGTCAAACCAATTTTGGGTTTAATCTCATGCAGATTAGTTTAGACCATGATTCTGAGGTATTTGATGTGGTGCTGGGTATTTAAGAAAAGCAAAACTGGTAGACTTCAATGATGAATGGTTTTGAAATACCAATTTTCACAACAGAAATAACACTGTGAAAGAAGGCAGAAACTAGTTAGAAAGTAGACTGGTTTCAGTGTGCTGGTTTCAACAATGATGGCATAAACCAGCCACCTGTTTACACAAGACTTTGTTCCTCAATATGGGAGACATATTCATGTCCACTCAGACATCGTGATTTCCATATCCTGGGTCAGAACTTGTGGACCTAACCTTGTTTTATCCTTTAGTAAAAATAATGAACCTTTGGATAGGAGCTTAGGTTTTATGGAATAGATATAACACATTTCCCTTCATTCCCGATACATTAAAGGAACGACAGTGCTTTTACAAAGCTACTAGCAGAATTTTTTTAATCATAAATTTTCAAACTACAAATACACTCTGTGTTGAAGGTAAATCTCAGAAGCCTATAGAGACCATCTGGAATGTAAAGAAGTTATGATGATTTAAGTTTGCCTTCCTGTATATTCTCTAGAGACTGAATTTCAATATATTAGAAGGCCATAAAAAGTTACAGTAAATCCAAGTTCTGTATCAGGAAGTTCAGTCCTACTGTGTGATGTACTGGTCTGTGGTTACTTGGTAGCATTACAAAGCTTGGCGTCCTTTGTTGTCTTGAAGTTTGCCAGCCAAAATTTAAGGTGACAAATTTCAAACGTCAGGAAAGATCAACAACAGATAAGATTACCTGAGGGCTTTTAGTCTACACCTCATCCTATCTTGAACATCAGCTGCATTGAATTTGCTGAATTGGCTAATTACAGTTCTAACTTGAAAAACACTCTTCAAGTGGACAACAATAAGCCCACATTTATTTAGCTATGCAATCCAGTCTCTGCACAAGACAGGTTAGTCCAAAATCCAGTTTTAGTCCAGAGATTTGAATTGGTTTTGCTATTATGGAAAATCATGGGCTTGAAAGAATATGAATTCAGCAAAATTATACAACATAAAGACAAAAAAAAAAAAAAAAAAGGAAAGCAAACAAAAAAAAAATGGGGAGCTGTCACCTCCTTTTCCTTTGTCCATTGTCATAACCAGACTCAAAGCTGATTTCTGGTGAATTTGAATCCAGACAATCCAAAATTCCAATAGATATGATAAATTAAGGTGGAGTATTTCACTAGCTTATACTCCACAATGTTTATCTAGCCAAAAATCATTACAAGCATAGATACTACATTCTTGTTATCCTCCAATGTCTACATAGAGGAAAGACATGCAACACATAAAAAAGCCCCAAACCTTGGATTTATTTATTATTGGGCAATTAGTGGACTTGAAGACAGAATTTTTTGAGGGTCTAGTTGCATGAACTATTACAGCACTAATATTGTTTTTATTTAACTCAAATATAAGGCAACCCTGTGACATTTAGGAAACTTACAGTAACCGTATGTTTGCTAATTTGAAGCTGATCTGCTCCAAGTAAGGTCTTATTTTCTGCCTACAAACAATTTGGCTGCAAGCTTTAAATTATGATGAAGATCTATCAGAATTCTATTAGAATGTTCTTATTTCTAGTTAAAGAAGAAAGGGAAAAGAAAAGATATGCATTAAAAATTCTTAGGATGAAATATCATTCTTGTTACATGCAGAAATGAGACACTTGGCGTTAGAAATGCTTTGACCAGTAGGATACAACCATCATAAATTGATTGGCACTCAGATTAGATGGTTATAGTAATTTTTGAAGCATTAAATAAATGCATCTAAATTATAATCAGCAAAAATTAACATATTTTAAAATGTATTTAAGTATGATGACCTGTTCTAAGTAAAGTATGAACTGACTGCTGGCAGTAGCTTTTAAAAATCAAGATTTTCTCATATTACTCTATGGGAAGGCCCATTCAGAAAAGTTATTGTAGACCATCCTGGACTATTTGCATCAAGAAGCTATTGTATTTTACTTTTTGGTCTCCCAAGAATAACAGTATAATAAAATAGCAGTCATGTATTTAGAGGAAAGAACACATTTTACACTCTTCTTTTCAGCTTACTAGACATGTACTCTGGTAAACAGGGCAATTTAACAACTTCAGTGTCACATATTCTGTACACACAAATAAATGTGTTTCCAATACAGCCTATGCAAATTTGGCATTCGGCAGTAAAGGTCACACACTGTTTGGATGTAGGGAGCACATACAAGATAAGGGCTATAATCTAATAAAAGAGACAAGAGCGATGAAAAATGCCCAAAGATAGAAGACTGAGGTCAGACAGTCTGTATTTTCCTAATTCAAACATCTCCCTTTTGGTATCTACATACCTAAATAGTTTAAATGATGACTCAGGCTGAATTTATCTGTGATTATAAAGGTTTTGTTTTTTCTATCCGTACATCCTTTTCATAATTTCTGTGGCTACTGACCCACAGCATGCTTTTTTGTCATGTCTGTCATCATGTACTTTGCTCTCTCCACTCCTCCTAAAGACTTGTGTTCTTTTAAAAAGTGAAAGTGGTTTTGCATAGGTCCTGCATAGGTTTATGCAGGGACTTTCTCTTTGTAAAGATAATTTGTGAAGTATTTGCATGTTCTGAAATTATTTAATGCTGAAGTTTCATTCTCCAAAGCTAATAAAGGCCTGAAGAGCATTTAGGCTTTTTTGAAAGTTAGACTTATTGTGTAGATTTAAATTTTTTTTTTTTTTTGCCTCATAGGTATAACTTAAGTTGGTTTTTATTTCAAGTAAATATAACTTCCCTCCTTCCCCAATGTTTTTCAAAAAACTTTCACAGAGAGTATGATTTCAATCAGAGGAAAATAAAATTTTCATAATGTATTCCTTGCATGAATACTTTCTTATTTCAAAGACAAAAGAATATACATAATTCTGTCTTTGGGTTCTCTGGTGTTTCTATTTATAAACACTGCTAATTTACTTATAAGCCACTGAGATGGAGAAGAACAACGTATTAGAGGCAACCGTATAAACTATGTATAAAAAGGCATGTATTCAGGTATCTCAGAACAAGTTAATTAATGAGATTTCTTCCACACAACCTATGGTCAGAATTAACACCACACCTAAAAGCAAGTTTTAAAGAAATCACAAGATTTTCAAAGTCTCTAACTATCAAAATGAATAGTACCTATAAGCAAAATGCTCTCCAACTTCATATCTATATCACACTAGCAGTATATGATCAGTTTGGTTTTCCAAATTCGCTATAGTTGCATCATAACATAAACTGAGAAAAATACATATTTGCTACAATTACACAAATTAAAATCCTCCTCATCTGTACTTAGGCCTGAATGTCAGTCAAATAACATGACTGATATTTCAGAGCAAGAGATGAATGTAGGAATGTCATTTAAATGATAACAGGAATTCCACAATGATCGAAATGCCCATGAACTGTTTTATTAACCATTAACAATTACTCACCAAATCAGAAGCTATATATGATTTCAATGGAAATTCATTTACTTTAAAGGGGGATATATGCAGGCATCCCAAGCCCAAACAAGTCAAACGGCTGAAGTATTTGTTCCCAGAACCATCTACTTCTTTTTCTTGTTTATAGAATCCATTTTAATCTCAGTATAAGCATATAATAATCTGCCCTGAAATAGATTCCATTTTAATTGCGTAGTGATTAAATAAAAGAACTTTAAAAGGATGCATGGACTAGGATAATAGTAGGGTGGAGGTGAGGGAACCAAACATTTCCAAAACTCAGCTCATCTACTTGTTTAACTCATGCACTGTCCATACGATTCATAGAATTCAGATATTCTACTTGAGGTTATTGCTCATAGGAATTCTTCTTTTAATTGCTATCCAGCCTGAGAATCTTATGTCTTCTCTGATGTTTCTATTTATCTGCAGTTTTAGCTCACCTTCACTCTCACGTTGAGAGAATACAAACCTAAACTTTGAAAATTGGTAATGACGCTCCATTACATTTTGCCAGAAAATAAAAAAACTCAACTACATCTTTCTGAATAGGGCACATATTGTCAGATAGAATTGAAGGTTTTCACAAATAAGCAAATACTTTAAAATATGTTAAAGAAAATTACATTCCTCCTTACATAAGAAATTATAAATCCAGTACAGAGGTAGAAAAAGGTGTCAAGCTTTGGTTGCAAAAAATGAGCTACACCAAAAAATTTTTTCTAATCAAACAATATAATTTGCAGAGTGAATGCTCCCTAGTTCTGCCCCCATTCCATTCCTTTTTTCCTCCCCTTAATTTTATTTTCTGCCATTATCTGCTACTACCTGCTAATGAAAATCTATGAAGTATACCAGAAAAAAAAAAAAAAAAGCTTGAGCAGAGTGTAGGA
>WEIU01005625.1:1896-20326 GCA_013389925.1 Aegithalos caudatus | reverse complement strand
CATTACTAAAGAAACTGGAACCACAGGCATTTCACAGTCTTTCTTTCCAGGCTGACAAGGCAAATGGTTGGGACAACTGAGCAGAGTCCAGGAACCATCAATGCAACTCTTGTGTTCTGTGGAAGCTGAGCAACTGCTATCAGTTCTTAAAACAAGGCTTCCAACACTACCAGTACATCCTTCTCTGTGCAAACTGATGTCAGCAGATAATGCTGCTGCCACCTGATCATCAAATCCATTCTAGCTAAGAAACAAGCAAAGTAAGAAGAAGCTCACAAAAAATATCTTTGAGTTTAAACTAGAAGACAGTAGTTTTCCTTAAAGTAACAAAATCATTACTAAGTCCTCTACAATATACTCTTTCCCCCTCATTCATTTGCAATTCTAACAATCTTAAAAGAACACAGTTTGTGAAAGAGAACTATTTATATTAGTTCTTAGCATAGTTTCTGGGGGTTTTAATGTGTTTTTTGTTTGTTTTTAATATAAGCAATGCCAAGATCTTTATCTTTACATCTAGGAACTGTCAGGAGTTAAATAATAAAATGTATCAATACAGCAAGAGGTTTGTGGGGATCAAACCCTTCCACCCACCACATATCTCATATTCTGAAGGTGGGATTTTTTTGTTTGCTGGTTTATTTTTAAAAATCACGGTTCTTTTCTAAAGTCTAAGAATTGTTTTATTCCATTCTAGTTGGTCCTTCAAAGAATTTCTGCTGCCTCTATTAGTGAAAGAAACAGTAAATTAAACAATCCAGCAACTTCTGAATTTCCATTTAAATAAAAGTATATTTAACATTGAAACAATAAGCATTTTGTAAAAAATAGAACAAAATAAAGTGTAGCTGAAGCAGGAAAGGAACCTCCATTTTTTTTTTCTCATGTCCTAAAGGTTCAGTTCTTGAATTGTGATCAAGGCTTTAACTGACAGCAAGGCATCTGCCATCCCCTGTAAGTCACATAACACCTATTAAAAAATAAGTTGCATTATTTACCACAAAACCATGTAAAATTATAGCCATCTTGCCCCTCTCACCATAAAATAATAAATCATTCTATTCTCAGCAAACAGCATGTTGAGGACCAGTAACCAAAAAGCTTTTAAATGGGAAGAACAACCTCCTTTTAAAGAAGCACAGAGATTAGCTTAAGCCAAGTGAAAAATGCTGCATTTTTTCCAAGATGTGTTTACTAAGCAGTAGAAGCATTTAACAGATTTGATGGTCAGCCAGCATTTATAAATTGCCATAAAGAAAGCAGATAAATTGAAGAAAAAAATCCCCTTTATTAGGTTCTGATGTTAAATTTAATCAGTATTCAAGGAATTCTTTTAGCCAGAATACCAAGACATAGATTTCAAAAACCCCAATGATTCTTGGGTTTACTTTTAACAGAAAACATAAATTGTTTGTACAAATGCCTTTTGTTAGATGAGAGTAGAATCTAAGTAAGCCAAAAATCCAGTCCAACTGCTATGGCAAAAGCAGTATACATTTCGACTTATGTAAAATGAGAAATATCACTACTGGTCTTTTAAGAGCAAGTTACAAAAGTAGCCAGAATTTTTCCTTCTCACACTTTTGTGACATTATGTTTTGAGACATATTATATTAAAAAGTGGTATTTCCCATTAAGGTTAGAATATTTTCTATATCAAAGAAACAAAAAACCAAATTACATTTGGATCCAAAGAATAAAGACTAGAAATAACTTAGGAATTAACATTTGGCATAAAGGAAACATTGATATCATCAGAAAATGAAATTAAAAGTAAATTAAAATAATATGTCAAAAGTATACCTTATTAATAAATTCTTTAAAAAAATCTAATTCTTTGCATATTCACTTTAGAGTTGATGCATAATTTTTTTAAACAAACTATGTAATGTCTCAAAGGATGATTTCCAGAAAAGATACTTTGGCACAAACACTGGATTAGGTTGGGTGGGGGAAAAACCTCCCTATAGATCACCTAGCAGAGACTGCTAACGGGATCATAAGGGGGTTCCAGTTCATGCATTGCCTGGAACAGAGCTCACTTGAACATCAATCAATACTTTTTATATAGATTCAAGCTTGCTTTGGCTGTTTGGATAGCTGTGGAGTGAAGGCTGAGTTTTACCAGGCTGCTTGCTTCACCTACTTCTGGTACAAATCTCCTTTCATGATTTGAAAAAATCTTAAAAATGCTATTCAGATGGATTAACCATGCAGCAGTAATTCTTCAAAAGTAACTTGAGGTAAACCACATATTTCTATTCCCAAGTTCAGAAGAAAATGAGTTCAGGAAATGAACTCATAGGTAAATTGAAAAATAAAATTAACCCCCCCCAGAAAAATCATACTGAATGCATCATGCCGTTTCCCTTCTAATGCATTGCTTAAACATTAAAGAACAGGATTTCTTTGGTAAATGAATGCTGATACTGAGATTTGATAGTGTTTCTAGCCAATAGTAGCCAAAGCTGTACTCAAGATTCTTTTTTTTTTTTTCTGCCATTGTTCATGGGATTTTAAAATTAAGGGTTTTTTTCTGTAGTCCTTCAGTATGGCATGAGTACCAGTAACCAGTATCCAGAAATAAAAGCAAAGACAGTGCATGTGTGTTTCATGGTAGAACCTGGTCACATTTCACATCATTCTGCTATCCAAATTCTGAGCCAATTGCATGGCATATAGGATTTATGCTGAAAAATGCATACTCCGTGCACACACTATCACAAATTTCTTAACCAGGAGATATCCTGCTGCTCTTCAGTGTAGTATCTGTGTCGCCTGCATACCTTCAACAATAGCCTCACAAACTGGAGGGCAAACTGCCCAAGCAGTTCTGGAAACACATTCTTAAGAGTTTCCCTCTTGCAGCACGGCCAGCTGCTCTATAGCAGCTGATGAACAAATGCAGAAAGCATCCACAAAGCATTTGAACACTCCCGAGCACTCGTTGCCCCCTCACAGCTTCACTGTGCACAAAAGGGTTAAGCTAGACTGAAAGGACTAATGACTAATGCAGCTGGCAAGACCTTTCTCCTTCCCCTCTCACTGAAAAACTGGCTTTTGTTTCTGCCTTCAGTGAATGAACTCATGCAGCAATACCTGTTGGCAAATCGAGGCTTGTTGTATTGTTAAGATACAGACAATGCTGCCAAGTCCTTGATGTCTTCACAGATCTCTGCTACACAGATTGCTGTGCCAGGGACTCATCAGATGATCAAGCCCACACAGTGCCAGCAGTAACTTTCAATTGCCACATACCAGTCAGATCTCTCAGGACACAGATAGATCATCTCTTCTGTATATTCACAGGCTTCCCTCTGGATACCACTGAAAATGCCAAATTCTCATTTTAAATGAAAAACAGTTTACTTCATGAACGTAGTGAACCAATACAAAACTTCTAATTCCTTCTCCTTCTCTTTTCCTCTTACTATGCTGAACATAGATATAATTAACATTGATTTCTCACTAATTGCAGTGATCCATGCATGTGGGGAATTGAAATAAATTTACACTTTCTTGCTTATATATTTATACGAACACTGGGGCCCTTGACTTGGTGGAGACAGAAAGAGATTGCTATGCTCAAGCGTTACAAAGAAATTAAAGTCGTTAGGTAATAGTGCTCCATTTTCCCCAGGCAGTTTACCCTCTTTGAAAATAGCCAAAAAACATATAAACCAAGTTAAGTCTGTCTGTGCCACAGCGGTTCCATCAGAAGCTTTTCTGTTCCAAGGACAGCTGTCTGTAGGAGAACTCACATAATAAGTGTCTCTCAACAGAAGTGGTTTTGGAAGGAAACCTGTGCATTTCTAGATCTGTTAAGTGTGTAGTGCGCTGAACTGCATTCACCCTTCTAGTCTGGGGAGGAAGAGATGAGCCTGGCTGATTCTAGATGGTTCAGAGGCAACCATTTTGTATGCCCTCTTATTTTACTGTTTTTTGGAAGAGTAGCAAGCTGCTGAATGACAAGGAGAGTCAAGAGAATTTTGCTCCAAATACAAGGTACTGTGCTACATAGAAATATTCTAATATAAGGGGCAAGCAGATCAATACACACAAGCATGAACAATATTTTCATTAAAATTTCTAGTATATCTATATAAGCATTTCTATTAAAATGCATGCATTTCAAAATGCAACATTGAATAAAAATATGAGAGTACTCACTTGTACAACTGAAGTACTAGACAAGACTATAAAGACCTTGAACTACTTAGAGCTCATGATAGGATTCATGTAAAGCACCTCAAACTGCACCTCTAATTTTGCCAGCATGATATTATCTCTGTACTAAAATATTGAAGATATTCCCTGTAAATATGCATTCAAAAAAAGAGACTTTTCTGGCTTCCTTTCCATGCTCATCAAATCTGAAGAGAAAAAAACAAAACCAGATGCCAGCCAACAGGTAAGATAAATAGTCCATAACCATTATTAAACTCTTATGAAGTCAGATGTTCAAGAACTTGCATCTCTATAGCAAATAGTTGGTAGCAGTTCATAGTTAATGCTATGCTGCTTTTTAAAAGGAGGGCAAGGCTTTTCCTATAGGTATACATATACATTTTTAAATTGCAGATAAGATTTAAATATTTCTAGGAAATAAAAGTTATTTGCTTTCTGTTCAAATTGTTTATCAGAAACAAAGCTTAAAGACTTTTTCTGCTGAGAATTTAATCTTTCTTCCTTTTGCAATTCTGCATTTTGCTACCTGCAAAAAAAAATTAGTTAGAATACAGAAATGTATGTTCTGAAGTGTTCACTGGAGGAAAAGACAGGTTTAATTAGGATTTAGTTTACTTTTTAAACAGCTCTTTGTATTCTACACAGAATTTGATTACATACATAGGAGCATGAGGCTCCAGACTGTGAGCACACACAAAACTATCTCCTCAGTAGAGATTAGTTTTCTTTAGATTTTGCACCCCTGTGTAATATGGATTCTCATGCAAATGTTCTGGATATCCCAGCTCAATCTGATATCCTTTTGGTGACTATTTCTGCAGCATAGCAGGAAGCTTCTCATCACACCTGTTGTTCTGTCTTCATGTATTTCATCNGAAATGCAAAGATAAGCTACCGAAAGGTCAGGTCCTTTTAAGCACCTAAGCACAGGCAACGTTAACTCGAAGTTAATCAGGGAAATATTGAAATCTTCTTTTAGGTGACTCATTCTGAAAAGCTGCATTAGATCCCTGAAAGCATCAGCACACAACTGGAAGCGGGCAGTTTGGAGTTCCATTTAATAACAAAGATCACGCAAACGTCTTTTCAATCGAAGGCAAATCTCAAAGGAGGAAGCAAACCACAGAATATCATATTTTGCTTTAATGTTTCTTATTTTGTATCGAAAACCAAGAGAGGAAAAAACAACTTTTAGCATCCCAAAGTCATGCGAATTTTGGAAGTACTGCGTATTTGCATAGGATGGGGGTAATCTCAGGACAATCCACTGGAGTGCAGCAGAGAGGCGTCTGAGGGAGCGTCTGTCCTGCTGCTGACAAGGACAGTGGGATGAAGATGTTATGCTTCGAGTACGTTAATCTGGCAAAATGGTATCAACAAGCCCCTGAAAGTCAAGTCAAGCGAAATTTAAAAGGCGATTAGGTATAAATAACAGTATGTCTAGAGATATATTACATAGAACACAAAATTCAGGCTGTAAGGAGCATAAGCAATCTTCAAAGCCCTGACAACCCTGCCAAAGACATCCTTTTTTAGGTATCCAAGACAAGATATCCTACAATTAACTAAAAAAATATAATCTGACATTTCCAATTTTTTTAGTTAAAATTTTGCCCACCACATTTAGTAATGAATACAAATTAACACCCAGGAAGATAAAACTAAGAACTGAACTACACTCAGTACACCTGCTTGCGGCTTTCCTTTCTAAGAATGTGTATTTTATATAACATGACCCTAATGGCAATGATAATACTAGAAACTGGGCTATCAGTTTTCAGTCATCACCAGAGAGAAGACAGGCTGATACCACACCAGCTAGAACAGTCACATGGAATGTAACATCACAATGTTTTCCCCCAAAACAAGGTGATAGAACCTATATGTATTAATTTGTATACTGTACAAGTTTCAGTTTAACATATGGACTAAACACCAGCACTTTCCTTGAGCATCCTTGAAGTGCTCCTTAAAATGGGTGCTCTAATGTTTAAGAAAGAGTAGCAATCTGAGGCTAGCTAGTCAAAGACATGACCATTGAGAAAGACTTGGCTAACAAATTATATAGCTCTAAATTGGAATGCTACATGAATCTGCTATTCTTACACCAAAAATGATAATTCTACAGCGAGTTGATTTGGCCTTGATATAAACACTCTTCATAAAATGAGACTCTAAGATGTCACATTCAAGCATTTGTAACACCATTCTAAAAACTGTATAGTGTTTGCCCTCCCAGCCTATTGGCTGCAGTGGTGTGTAACATGGAGTTGGTGACACAGTCAGATGTTTGACTTTTTTCCTTTACTGCAAGACCACACCTGCAGAAGAAAGTACATCAAATTAACATGTTTTTCAGCTCTCTATTTTTCATGAGATGAAATTTCAGTATGATTTTTCTCAGCTGGGCATACCTAAAATTAAATGCTTCCCTCATAATTTTTAGGTAGATGTGTAGAAAACTGACATAACAAAACTATGCAAATCCCTATGGAAGATAAAACAGCATTTGCAGTGTCTCCAGGTAATTTGATTTTACCTACACAGTCATTCCCTTGTAGTTTTCATCCACTCTTGATTGAACATATACTCTCACACCCACATATTTACAAGAATCAAAACATGTACAAGTGGTCTGNTTTTTTTGTAATGGGAAGTCTTTTGCAATATGATTTCTTTTTTTCGCTAACACAAAAAGAAAAAGCACATACTACCACCTTGTTCCACCCTTCTGTTATTAAAATGCACAGTTTTCCACAGACAAAATGCTAAAGACCTATTGAAGTTTTTTTGGGTTATGATAGAAGTAACAGCATTTCACATATGATCAGCTGGGATTATATTCTTTACTATCATTTGAAGGCATTCTTTTAACACTTACACTGTTTCTTCTGGAGCTTATATATACATTTTTGTTCATACTTCATTCATAACAATCTTAAAATTTGATGAAAGTATCTCAAAGAGTTGTTTCTGTACTGATGAATGCCAAATCCCTATCACCTCTTATCCCTTGAGAAGATCCCAGTTCTATATTGCATAGAACTTTGCCTAGTAGGATTTGTAAAAAACAAAAACAAGATTTGCTTTCAAAATCTTATGGGTATGGTTACTGCTAACTGATAAGTTTCCCAACCAGTCTGCACAGTGTTTTGAAAACACTTTTAGCCTTCATTGCCAGGATCAGGAAGATAACAGATATCCCATCTGACAGCTTTCGCTTTCTGAACATAAAAGTACTTACCAGACCAAAAATATACATATATATCCATACAAAGGGACACCAAGTTTACTATGAAAACATAATGCAAAAGTAAGTAACTCCTGCCCAGTAGCTGTGTACCAAATCAGCACTATGTCCTACTCCCTGTACTCCTACAGAATGTGACATGGCTTTTCCTCCTTGATGGCTTTCTGAAGGCAGAGCTTTAAACAGTCCTTTAGGCCCAAGACTTCCAATACTTTCTGGATAAAAGAGGGTGATAAAAGATTTATGGAGTGCACATTGGTAGTTTGGAAAAGCTTAATACAAAATAGATAATATTCAGTAGAGGTTACTGATGTTGATCATGTCTCTTCTCAATGAATGCAGGAACTTCTGTGAATAAGATCATCGGAGCTCAGTAGCACCACCTGCTACTACTCTAATTTAGAGGGGATATCCAGGAATAATAAAAGCTATCTGCCAATTTTCTTTTAAGCTCAGAAACTGCTTCCCTTGTATTTTCAAATATGGCAGCGTGATATATACTCAAATCATCAAAATGCCCACAGCTCCAAAAGACAAGTTGAATTCAAGTAAGCTGAGCTTATTTACTGCAATTAGTTTGGCTGAATTAGTTATAAAAATATAAACATTTAGTCTGAGATGCTATTGCATACAATACAAAAAGTTGTAGTCAGAAAGAAAAAGGAAAAAGCCAAAGACCTAGAAGCTTACAACGGAATTTTCATTTTGTACATCTTTCTCAAGACTGAAATTGTTAGTAGTTTCTCCTGAGCATAGGGTAGATCTTAATTTATAATAGATAGCTACCTGTTTAAAAGCTGAATCAACTCTTAATGATGCAGTTCTGCAAGTCCTATGGAATTTAGAAAAAAGCAGGTAAGAATGTTTTGACTGAAAAAAAGACAAACAAAAAGGAAAGAAAGAAGTCTTTAGGTGAAATATTTAGGTATGCAATCACACTTGCCTTTTTTTAGTTTCAGGAGCATTTGAACTTTCTGCAGCTATGAAGCTAAAATGGTTCACAACAAGACAAAATTCTAAGTTCCTAATACATCCAGAGGTAAACAATTAACAGCTTAAAAGAAATACCATGGAAGTTTATTAAGATATTTAATCTAGGAACATTCTATGATCAAATTCCTTTCTTCTTTTGTAACATTCAGGCTTAATAAAAACAGAAGTTTGTCTACCTTTTAATCTTATTTTATCACTCTGCTGGTATGCTAATCTGTCATCAAGATGTGGAAATCAGAGACTACAAATGTTAATTAAAAGAACACAATTCAGTTTGGATCCAAAGGAAGCCATATAACTCAGGGCTTGAATTTCTCTAAGTGTTCTATGGGAAGGTCAAGATCCAACATGTATAAATGCAACATATAATGACATCATTTTTGTGTTGCTATAGTGAAGAGGGGGAGAATTGCTGCTGTAAGATGACACACATTTCATACGAAAGGAAACTCTTGTTATCTTGCTACACAGACTAAATCTATTTTGTCTCCTGAGGTGAGATATTTCAAACAAAATTTGTCTTGTGGGGACTGTATTTATATAATTCTGGTACAAGTAACCTGCAGCATGATAATCCTTGTAGGATTGAGTTCCTCCAGGAAAGAACATGAAAACAAAATGCTTTTTGACCAGTGCTTTTACTCTGCCTTCAAGGAAGCTTACCAATTCCTTTTCTACGTGTTTTTGATTTTCATAGTCTTCACTCATTTCACTAATTTGTTGCCACCAAGTCAAAATCACGGGGAATCTATGATAGAGAATTAAATACCTACTGATGGAATTGTCATAAATAGCAAGCATAAATTTTAGAACTGAAGCACCCTAATTTTATGCCAGTTTTGTCTTCTCTAAAAGCATCCAAAAGTGCTTTAATCTATGATCTTCTCTTACACAGAACACATAATATTGCTGGCAAATCTTGCTTCAAAAGGTCTTCTGGATAGGGTTAACATTAATTCACTTTAAATTCAGTAGTAGAGCCAACAGAAGTAGAAACCATAGTGTAAAGACAACACTTCAGGGAAGTATTCAAGGCAAGAGATTCAAGTAAAACCAGTGTATTCCTATGCTTAGAAACATTTTCTACTGAAAAATCTGTTTAATATTCTTTGTCAGCAGTAGAACATGGACATTGGAGTTCTAGACTTTTAGATCCCAATCAATTTTAAATTTAACTATGCAACTCAAGTTTAAGGACTGTGAGCAGAAACCATTATATCACTGAGCTTTCTGGTCTTCAGATGAAGTTGACTGATCCTTTAAAGTGACTTACTGAAATCATCATGAAATCTGCACAATCAGCAGGAGTCAGAGCAAGAACATGCTTTATACACAATGCATGAGTTTATGACATAAGAAATTATTTTGTATTAAAAATTTACATAAAGAATAATCTTTGTATGGATGCTGCACATTCAAACAACTGTTCTTTCTGACTTCAAGAAAAAAATCTGATAGAGTATGCCCCCACAATAGTGATTGAAAGTGCTACACAGCACACAGCTTTTGAAAATATGATCCTACAGGTTCATATCCATGTACCAAGACTGGCAGTTTTTATTTAATGAATTTGAAGTCAGACAGCTACACTGAATAATGAAAAATTTAAACTTCAAGTAACTCTTTAGATTCAAAATACTTCTGCTTAAAATTTGTGTTTAGACGTTGGAAGAAACACTACTTTCGTATTTTTGATATTTTTGGACCTTTGTTTCTACTATTGGCATATCCAGTCTAATTTCACCTCTCTCCTCAAGTCAAAAACAGTATTTTAAAAAATGAAATACCTGTATTTCTAAATGAAAAGTTAAACTAAGGTATCATTTTCTCTGTTGGCCCCAAAGGACTTAAAACCTAGATTCCCTACCATATATGCAAAAAGTGTAAGATATTATTCTTTATCCGATTCACTGGTGTAATATATACCTATTAAAACTTCTACTCAAAAAACCACAAAATACTTAGTTTTAACTAAAATGAAGATGGAAGTCTCTATAATAGAAATTGGTTTTATATAGAAAACACAATTAAGTGATAGACACCTATAAAACCACCATGTTAAATGCTTCAAATACTTCCTGACTTACACAGTTCATCTCTTTGGATACATTAAGTATTTCCTTTATAAAGATGCATATTACATATTAAGAAAATATAAAAGGAAAAGCAGACACTAGAGTATTTCACAGTTTTTTCTTCTATCCAGAATGAAGTAAGGGCATTTCAGCAACAAAATGAAGTATTTCAGAACAAAATGAAAGAGGCACTACTTGGTGGCAGATGTTAAAATCTTATAAACAATAGTAGTGAAAAGATTTTTTCCCCAGTCACTGCCTGTTTATGAACAATAAAAAGCAGCTGATTGCACTTCCACTAAGAAGCCCTAAGGACAATGAGGACTTACAAACACTAAGTACTGCACACACTAACTCTTACTGAAATTAGGAATAAGTTAGCATAATTATGTTTTTTGGTAAATATTTGTAAGCCATTAACAATGGAAAATTAAAATTGCTTCCTACCTAAATTCTTCATGAAGCAAGCCTCAGCACTTTGTAATACTTTCCTGTTATAAAAGTGCCAAGTATTTGAGATTTTTAGATGAGATCATACTCAAAACTGTTCCCATCCATGAAGCGGGGAGGGGGTTGTCAGGAGGAGGAATTGCAGCACAGTGCTGTGGGCATGAGTAAAGCTGCCCCAGAGTTCCCCACCTCTCACTGGCTGCTCTGGACCACTGGAACAATATTTGCTGGTTGCTATGTAGACAGAAGTCATTGCCAATTCATCCCATTAACAAGACTGAACCTGGTTCTGGTCGATAAGAATAGGTATTGTTTGAATAAAATGTGTTAATAAAATACACCCCAGGTAAAACTGGTAATTTTTATGTGCTTGGAGAATGCTAAACTCATGCCTTGCAACCATGAATTTAGTAGGAACTTTTATTTCCATACCATTGTTGTTGGCCTTTCTTTTTAGCAGATTTGGAGGAATGATACCACATGGCTTTTCAAAAGGCACATTGGATTTGTAGTGTATTTTAATCTTTTCAAACACAGGTTAAACCATCATTCTAAAATAACTTTACAGTTTATTCTTTTTTTAAAGTCAGCTGGAGCAGCTGTATATCTGACAAGCTGACTTTGTGCATCTCATGAGTAATGACAGAGGGTTCTGAGCTTCCAGTATTATATTTGGAAAGAAAAGGCATTGCATACAAGCCTAGTGCATTAAAAAGCATTGCTAAGAGGTTAAGCACTCAGATGCTAGGAAATGCCAAATAGCAAACACATACTCTGGAGAGGAGTATTAGCTGAGCAGATAATGGTGTTTGGGACAGGAAAGGATGGGACTGTTTGTTACCAGTTTTTTTCCAACATATACTAATGGCAAAGGAAGGACAAGAATAAAGATCTGAGAGACTGAAAAGAGCCTGTTGTCCCTCCATTTGTCCTTAACTTTATATATCCATGTCTATTCCTGTTCCATCTCCTTCAGAACCTTGGTTTCATCAAACAACATTTGGACTTTGCTATATAATGTCTACCTACTTTTAAAACTATTACTATTTGTTGTCTTTTTATTTCCCTCCACATGACCAATACATAAGTGACTTCTTTTCAGAATTAACAAAGGAGATAAAAAGTGCTGCTTAGCAAAGAGGATCGCAAAATTCAATTTTAAATATTTAGGGGCTGGGTTATTCAGAGAGTAAATAATGCTTTGTGTATTTAGAGCAGAATTTCTATTAGTTTCAGTTGCAGCTGAAAACACCAACCTCATTACCTGGAATAACGTGTTACTTTCAGTATTCATTAAATAACTATGCATATTCAATACCTAGTTTTCTGGCTCTAGCAACCAAAGAAAGTTAAGAATCCCACACCATTCCTTTCTTGGTTTTACCCCTCTCCTGTATCTGCTGAATAAGATCATGGGGGAGGGGGAAAATGTGATTATATAACTACATAAGGTAGTGCATTGTTTGAGTGAAACTTGGTTTTCTACATTTTGAGTCATTAACTTTATAACTTCAGTAATTATTTAGAACTGAAGGTATTTTTATGCTTGGAACAAGCCAACAAGGTAAGTTCTATCATACAACATTACAAAAGGCCTGGAATCACATCAGAATGTTTTTATATACCATGAGAAATTCTTACTAAACAGCAAGTGAGAGTTAAATGCTTTTGTCCCCACCCATCCTAGTCCCATCCTTTCTATGTCTGTACCTTTTAATATAGGCAGCCCTAAACCATGTACTTCACATTTCCTAGCACAGCTTCTTCGCCTCTCATTCAATTTTCTTTGTATTCCATCTCCTTCCATTAATCCTTACTGGACTTCAATTCCAGCATTCCAGGCACTCTGTCCTTCCCTCCTGCCCTGCTTTTCAAGAGCTTTTATCTGGTCAGCTCCCAGCTTGTTCACAGCTCCTGACAGTGGCCTCTTATGTCATTCAGTGCTGATCCTAAGTGCACTCTACACTCCTGGCCAAAGCTTCTCTTCAAACTGTCCCAGTCTCTTTAACCTAATGGAGAGCATAGAAATCCAACACTCTGTAAAGGCTTTAAGCTGCTTGGATCGGGTTCTGAGATGAACACAGCAAATACAATACATAATCTTTGCTTTAGGGCAAAATTCCTCTATTGTGGAACTACATATAAATCCAAAAAGAGCTGCAGGTTGCAACTTGGCCAGCTCTGAGTGCATTTTCATAGGAGTGGCAAAAGGCACATCTCTAGCACAAAGGTTGCCCTGTATCAAAATATGCCCTAAAGAACTGGCAGGATAATATATATATATGTTACTGGGCACCATTTTCTTTTAATTCAGGCAAACTAAACACCTAATTTTCTGCTCATTCCTCTCTTAAAAAGAAAAAAAAAAAATCCTAAAAATCCCACACCCTTAGCAGTCACAAAATCCTTCCCAACCTTTTAATTGGTTGGGACTTTTGAAGTTAAGGGATAACAAAGCTGTAATCAGCAGGTCTTCAAAGGATAGAAACAATTAAGAGAGGTGTGGATGCCCCCAAAGAAATAATTTATGATGTGATGTCATGACAGTATCTGGCATTATAAACCAGAAAGCGTGCAGCACTAACAGGACTGATGCTGATTCTCCCATGCTATCCATGGTAGAACTCTGGAATGAGACTGATAAAGAAGAAAAAATCTCGCATTTCTCTCCAAGACACTTTCTGTTGCAACATCCATCCTACTTGAGCAAGAGAAGGGAACAAGCTGCCTTGATGGAATAGAATGTTTGTGTCTAAGTCTTAACTCCCTCTACTCCACGGGGTCCAACTCATGCTTTTTTAAGTTACATGAATATTGTGATTGTTCAGTTATTCACTGAGACAAGAAATAACCACTATCACAATTCATATAGCAAATGTAATACAGGTAGTGACATTTCAAAAGCATTACAAACTGGTGCATTTTCTGAAACAACTTTTTTAGTACGTAATAACATATTGTGGTAGCTTTGAATAGTAGGCAACCATTTGTAACTACCTTGAGCAAAACCCTATTTCACTGTTCAAATTTTAGCAGCATGCAGTTTTCGGTCAATAAATAACAGTTCTTTTAAAGGTTCAATCAATAACCAAAATCCTCTCAAAATTGATTTGAAATCCCTCCAACCATCTACAGCCTTCACCTTCATCCCTGCTCCTTCTCCTGCCTTAGTTCTGTATACATTAATTCATGCAATGGTCTTGCCACAAAGACTTTCAAAAGAGTGAACAAACTCAGTACAATGAACAGGAGAAGCAGAACGTAATTGCAGAGCCCATCACTGCACTTTTCCGAATTTATTGCTGACACTGACTGTGCCAAGAGTCAGTTCTGTTATGTGAAATGCTCCAAATATAGTATTTTAGTGTTTGACTTTATGGTGACACATTTGTACTATAGTCATGAATAATATATGCTGTTCTCTAGTATATTTCCCAGTATACTGCTATTCACTAGTAATAAAGGTTCTTACTAAAACAATGGTATTCTCTATCCAATTAAGGCATATTTTAAATAAAAAACAGAAAAAGAGACTGTAGTCAACTTTTCAAACAAGAAGCCTGTTCTTAAAGGTGACAATCTAATTCTAGAAAGCAGTGTGAAATTAAGTTAGTGTCTTTAAAAATATATTACTTTTCAAGTTACTCGATACCTTCCCTCTCCCAGAGAAAATTTCCTGTTCTGGCTGATGGCCAAAGAGATTATATAGTAAGAGGCCATATCCTTTTGCCTTTCATTATTTAGGCAATATTTCATACTACTACAATATAATCAAAACACTTCCTTTCTAGCCAATATTTGGCCCTAACACAGATCAACATTTTTTCCATTGGTATTTTTAGTAGCTGCTCTGAAGAAAAACATCATTAAACCTCAGCATTTCTTCATTTTACTTTCATGCTGTGATAAATATCAAAAGTATTCTGCTAGATCTATGATGACTACCCTCAAAGGATTCTCAGGCTGTAAGGTTTCATGAAACATAAAATTAGACAAGTGAAAGGGATTCAAATATTAAGTGAAAGAATAGTTTTATTTCTCTAAATCCAAAATCGAGAAGAGGCACTTATAGAAATAATATAACCACATGCAAATAAGAAAAAACATTCAGATAAATTTTAAAAACTTGCAACAATTGTCATTTGTTTCTCTCACATCATGTTCCTTTCCTGACTCCTGCAGAAAAACAACAACAAAAAAGCAGTTTTGTTTTCAAGCTAACACAAGAGAATGTCTACAGAACTTGCTGGGTTTACTGAAATGACACAGAGCATCTCTTCCTGTCTCCTGCTTGCTCTCTTTAAACACTGATGGGCTTCAAAGTCAACCTACCATGCAACTTCCTCTTGCTTTACTTAACTATTAAATGAGAACTGGACACTTGCAAGCCATTGCAAAATATGACTGCACACTTATCACTGGCCTGAAACAAGTCCCTTCACAATGGAGTCCTTCTCTACATATTGTGCTTTCCTATTTATTCAGGACCTCAGGTTTAAGAGAAGTCTTTAGTACAAGATCTTGCATTAAAGGCAGTACAAAAATAGTGATCTTTCCTCCCCTCCCTGCCAAACTATGAATACCTTGAAATATCAGGAATAATTTATAACTTTCCCAGAGCTATTATGTAGAAGGATTGCATCTGTCAGAAATTAATCTCCCTCCAGCCTCAGTGGCCAATCTCAAAGATTTTGTCATTCCATTCTTCAGCAAGCCAAGAAAAGGTTCAGTTTTATTCTGTAAGATTCACTAAATAAGCCTAGCAGAATATCTGATATAATTGATCCTATAGCTGAAGCTTCAACTTATGCAAGAAAGATTAATTTTAGAATACCAGCTGCCTGCAGTATTGTAGAAGCCTCAGAAGTTCTCCTCCTTTTCCTCTGGTCCACAATACAAGATTTTCTTGTAAGTCAAGATGATATTTGCCAGATTGAATATTTGATACTGTGTGTTAAATAGTTTGGTTTGGTTTTGTTTTTGTTTTTTTTTAACCCCACAGTAGTTCTTTAAACTGCCTCATAGGATTTCAAATAGATGACAATCTCATTTGCACTTATTCATACTTTTTTTTTTTGCAGGCTTAAAGTTCAAATAATACTGGTGATACATTAGGCACAATATGAAATCTATATTAACTGCAATAAACATAGAAAATTACTAATTAAAGTCTTCAAAGAAACATCTAGCCTTAAAAATTAATAATCAGCATCTTCTTAAAGTGGATCACAAATATGCTCAACCACTACTCCTTTATTTTAATTTCCAGTGTGTTTGTTTCAGTAATCTTCAATATGCAATGCAATTTGCTCCATTGTTGGTAGTTTTGTTTGTTTTTTTGTTTTTTTTTTTTGTTTTTTTTTTTTTTAAGTCATTGTTGAGGTTTTTTTGTTTGGTTTTTGTTGTTGTTCTTATTTTTATTAAAGTAAGGAAAAGCAAAGTTCTTTACAGTAAAATAAATTAATTTCCCTGAGATTGACAGTCATGTGTCTTCCTCTTGAGAAGAATATGTTAGCCCTTGATACACTGCAGAACAAAGAACCAACAAAGGAACTCCACATTTTAAATAGCCTACTGTCACTCTAAACAAAGGTGCAAATAATTCTTTTATATCAAAGATTGCATGTATGTTAAGTCACCAGTGAAATCCCTTCTACTTCAAATAACGGGTGTTAGGAATTATCATTACACTTTCCAAGACTTGAATAAAAAGTTCAATGCCATGTTCACACCCAAGAGATACATGTAATATACACAGAATGGTAATGGAATAGTGTTAAAAAACACCCACTAGCTCCCATGCTCCACTATCTTTGAGACTTGATTTCACATATTCAAAGTTTTTGATGCTTCCATTCTTATTGTCCACAGGGACCTTCTAATCTTTAGTGATTTTTAAGTCAACTCTGGATTTAGTCACTGTTTTTTAATGACCAATGAGGGAAGAAGCATTTCTGTTCAAAGACTATTATTAGATGCCTCCTATATGACCAACTATTTTGAGGGAGATTATATAACTAACTAGATGCTTTCCATTTTGAGTACAGGGAAAGGTACTAAGAAACTGTATTTGTGCTGCTTACTGTAAATGAGCAAACAAGAAAATAGAACCAGTGTAATATGGAAGGTAAAAATAAAGTGTTGTGAAGCTATGCCCTGTGCACTACTCACCAAATAGCAATCAAGAAAGAATCAAAGGTTGAAAACTTACTAAGCAACTAAAAGAAACAGTTCTTCTAAAGAACAACAGAACAGCATTTTGATGAAAGTCTTAACACATTTCACATATCAAGAACTTCATATTGAGGGCGGACTTGTTCTATTTGTGGGAAGACAAGAAATCAGCATCACTCTATGGAAATGGAGGACAGCCTACGTTAGATGTAACTAAAGGTACTAGCTCAACTGAGGCAGCTAAAAAGAAAAAACAAGACAGCAAGAGGCTAAAGTAGAGGTACAATTACATAAAAGTCTTAATTGTATTGTAGTGGGAGCAAAATAAACAGCCTAGTAAAATACCTTGCAACAGATGAGGGAGCTTCTAACCAACACACCTGCAGCTGAGTTTCCATAGCCTGCTTCAATCTCCAAATTATATTTGAAAACCAGACCTAAGCTGAGGGAGAAATACCCCTAGATTTAGATTCTGAATCCTATACATGAATGGAACTATTTTATACTGTGAAAGAGAAAAAATTCTGAATACCTAGAGGAAAAAGTAGGGAGAGCTGAAGACTCTTGGTAGACAGACATAAAAAGTTATGAAGGCATTTTATTTCTCAGCGATGATTGCCCTTCTGAGAAAAGAAATTGCTGTTACTTGAAATACGGTTTTAAGAAAAGCAAAAAACGGACAGGCACAGATAGTAGTACTAAATGATCTTCCACAAAAAAAGTAGAATACTGTATTAGTAATATAGACAAAAATATACAATAAAACACTAGGAACTTAATCTGTTCTCTTTTAGGCTTATGTATCCTCTTTATAATATTCTACTTGCAGTTTAATTAGTAGAAATAAGTAAAGGATATTTCTACTGAAAGACAGTATGTGCCTGGCAGAAAAAGAGTCAATTGTGATATTCCTTCTAAATCTGCTCCCAGTAATCTCAGCTTCATCACTTATGAGCAGGAGGTAAGATTTTCCATGATAGCAGCGGGAGTCCTAAAAGAGATGTCAAAACCAGATTATACTAGCAAAGAAAAAGTTTCAGTAAAGGTTGTATCTTAGTCCTCTCTCTAGCATTCCTAAGTAGTGGCTGTTTCTTCAGTTCTTTCATTATATTTGCATGCAGTGTAGTTTTCTTGCACTGCCTATTCACAGAATGCCTTAGTCATATATGGGAAGAGCCACGCATAGGGTCTGTGGCTCCTCATATCTCCCACTGTCAGACTCGCATTCCAAGAATCTTTATCAGCTGTGTGGAGAGCCTTTCTAAGGAATCAGGAGTTGCTTATTTCATCTCTGACATTC
>WEIU01005624.1:276251-296275 GCA_013389925.1 Aegithalos caudatus | reverse complement strand
AAAAAAAAAAAAAAAAAAAAAAAAAAAAAGAAAAAAAAAGAAAAAAAAAAGAAGGTCCTCTGCATTTGACCAAGGTTTGAAAAGTATTTGAAAAAAAGCCAAACATCACTCAAAAAAAGGAGAAAAAAGCAGTATCCAAATCCCTGCCAAGTGTTTTTTGAGTGTCGGAGCTGCCTGCACAGACGTGCCCGAGCCTCAGCCGTGCCCTGGAAGGCGCTCCCGGCAGGGGCTCTCCAGGCTCCCCTCTCCCGGTTTATTGTCGGAACAAGTTTCCTTCCCAGATTCGTTTCCTCCCGGCGGCACCGAGCGCAGAAAGCGCCGCGAGCAGAGCGGGAGGAGCATCCCTGGGAAAGCAGAGCTGGGACACAGCGGGGAATCCACCCGGGGCCACCCCAGAGAGGTGTTCCAGGAGCAGCCGGGCTCCGGAATCCCTTCCCGGGCAGCCTTTCCTGCCCCCCTCCCGCTGCCCGCGCTCCCCGCCCCCAGGAAAAAGTCAAAAACAAGTTCTTAAATTGCACGCAGGAAAAGGAGGCCAGAAAAAGCCGCGAGTGGGAGAGAGGAGCAGCAGCATCCTGGAGGGGATGGGAGGCCGGGAGCAAACCCCGTGGGCATCACAACGGGGCCAGAGCCCACCAGAGCCCGGCCCCGCTCCCCTCCACAACCACACCGCCCTGAAACCTCTTACACGGCAAAACTGCGCCCAATCCAGGCCAAAATATTCCGTATTTCAGCCCTTGATTATCGGCTACTTTGCAAAACCCCAACCCCGCAATTCTCAGCAGCGCCAGCGAGGCAGGCCAGTGGAATTCCAGGCTCTGGAATCCCTCGGTGCCTCCATCCCCTCTGTAAATGTGGATATTCACCCCCTGGTGTGGGTCTGATTTTCTGAAAACCTTTCAGACGCAGAAAACCAGACCCACACCCTGGTGCCCCCACGGAGCAAAGAGCTCGATCCCCTCCCGTCGCTGTGCACAGGGTGCACAAAGGGTGGTGCTCATTGCTTTAATAATGCCAGTAATAAACTAAAGCAGCTTGAAATGAGCCTCTCTCCCTGCTGCCGCAGACAAGATCCCAGCTGAGATATGGTTAATTACTTCATTTTCTTTCCTTTTCCCTAGCCAAGGAATGAGATGGTTGCCCTATGATCACAGCCCCAGTTCCAAGCAAAGGGAGGCAGGGAAAGCAGGGACTGCACTGGTGTTATCTGACCCAGTGTGGGCTGAGTGTTCTTATCACAGGGAAAGCTGAGACTGGAAAGGCAGAAAAGGGAAAAGACATCCATAAAGCAGCAGCAAGGCCAGAGAGCAACACTGCCCTACCAGGCACACCACTGAAGTATTTTAAATATATAATACAAGGGGGAAAAACCATTAAGCCATTCTGCCTGGTTCTGTTAGAGAGGGACAAGCAAGTTCTGTGCTCACAGAAATCAGACCTCGGAGCAGCTGCTGCCCTGCAGGTGAGGCTCCTGTCCTGCAAACACTGCTTTTGTCCCAGCAGAAGGCTGAGGCTGAGGCAGGGCAGTTTCAGGAGCTCTCACAGCATTTCCCCATCACTGGTACTGTGGGATGGGGATCCCAGCCCCACACCAAGGCTGGGACCCAACTTATTCCTGTGGCACAAGATCCACAGCATTGAATTTGCTGCTGCTGAGGCTCGGGGAGCTACAGGGTGTTCTGTGGGTTTTCCTCAAGATTATATTAATCTAAAAGTCAGAACAAAGCTCTTGCAAAACCCAAAGGAGGAACCACGGCAGGAGGGCCACTGATTTCTGTGCAGAAAACACATCCTGGGTTTCCCTGCAAAGCTCCCTGTGCCCCTTGGGGCTGAGGTGGCTGTGCCCCACAGATGGATCCAGCTCAGCCCCTGCTCCCTCATCTGCTCACAGACAAAAAAAAAAGAGATAAAAGCTCAGCCCTGCTTCAGCAGAGCACTCCTGGGGCTGTTTGGGGTGCAGTGTGCTGCTGAGTCCCTGCTGCCAGCACCCCAGCCCCAGGAGCTGCTCTGGGGCACGGAGCAGCCACACCCAGGAGCAGCTGTGGGTGCCCCCCGTGCCACAGCCCGGTCACATCCCATCCAGGGATAAAGGACAATGTTTAACCACCTGCACTGGGCTCCCTCTGATGTTCTCCAAGTGAAACTTGATGCTGCTCAGCAAAGACACACCTCTTCCAGGGTGTTGTGCAAAATTCTGCATTTTAACGTAGGACAGGAAATATGAAAAGAGGTGGGCAGAACCCAAACAGCCCCGCTGGCCAGGCCGAGCAGCAGGGAGCAAACCAAAGGCTTTGCTTGGCTTATCCATCCACCCTCCCGTGATTTTCCAGGGCTTTGGAAGCCGCAGCTCCTCCGCTAACAGGTTTTTAAAGGGTCACATTGCTGCTTCCCTCAGGAGCAGCTCTGCAGAGGGTTTTTTGTTCCTTCCTTCTGTCTCATGCTGTATTTCCTGACTCCACAGTGGGATGGGTCGGTTGCAAAAGATTCTCATTCCCTTTCTGGGATTGGTTTTGGCCTTCTGGTTCTATTCTGCGAGGGACACTTTCAAACCGGGTAAGTATCCAAAGTGAATCTGTCTTTAAGGAAAAAGCTACAAAAAGCCACATTTTGGGTGTTTTGCATAGAAACCGGACAGAGCTCGGACCCAGCCACGTCCGAGCCCTTGTGTGGTGGCGGAACTGGAAAGTTGCTTTAACAAAGATTTGGAACCAAACTGAACAAGGACTGTGCAGGAAAAAACCTCCTGAGGGAGCAGGTGAAGCAGGGGGCAAGAGGCAGAGGGCACCGAGTGCTTAGTTTTCCTGTGTGCAGGAAAAGAGCTCATAAATGGGGCTTATAAGTGTCAGGGTTTAAGCTTGGAGCACGCACTCAGTGGATTGTTTTCATTACAGAATAGTTGGGGCGTTGATAAATTGTGCCCTGGCTTGTGGAAAAAGCTGCTGGAAGAGTCCAGCAGTGTCCCTGTGTCACTGCATTCTGCAGCAGCTCCACAGCTTTTTCCATGAGATGGGAGAGCCCTGCTGGTGTCGGGCACTCTGCACTCCCAGGCTCCTTCACCTTCCAATTAACCTCTGGTTCTGAAGGGCACTCAGTGATTTATATTTTTTTTAGTTTAAAGGTTTTTTTTCTGATAGCATTTGGATAACTGAAATGGCTGTGCCTCCGTGGCAGAGATGCTGCGGGGGAAGCGTGTGATCGTGACGGGAGCCAGCACGGGCATCGGGGAGCAGATGGCTTATCACCTGGCACGGATGGGATCCCACATCCTCGTCACAGCACGCACCCAGGCCAAGCTGCAGAACGTAAATGGGGCAGCCCCAGCTGTGCAGGGCTCACAGGGGCACGGGGAGGGACCTGCCACGGGGACATCCACAGCACAGCTCTGGGGGGGCACGGTG
Organism: Aegithalos caudatus; assembly: GCA_013389925.1. Classification (NCBI taxonomy): domain Eukaryota; kingdom Metazoa; phylum Chordata; class Aves; order Passeriformes; family Aegithalidae; genus Aegithalos; species Aegithalos caudatus. The sequence goes on along the minus strand of WEIU01005624.1, from coordinate 292,880 downwards.
ACAGTCACGGCTGCCAGGGGGGCACGGTGACAGCCACAACTCCCGGGGGGCACGGTGATAGTCATGGGTCCCAGGGGGGAACAGTGACAGCCACAGGTCACAGCTGGGCATGGTGACAGTCACAGGTCACAGCTGGGCATGGTGACAGTCACAGGTCACAGCTGGGCACAGTGACAGCCACAGGTCACAGCTGGGCATGGTGACAGTCACAGGTCACAGCTGAACCCAGGTCCCAGCCAGTCACAGGTCCCAGCCCCCCCTGGCTCCGGGGGCTCCTGCAGGCACAGCAATCCCCTCCTCAGGCACAGCAATCCCCTCCTCAGGCACAGCAATCCCCTCCTCAGGCACAGCACCCCACACTCCACGTTCCAGTGTCTGAGTGATGTGCACACATCCCCACACACCCTCATTCCACGGCGGTGCTGGGCAGGCTCCTGCTCCCCTGCACACAATTCCAGCCTGCACACAGGAGCCAGACTGCCTCGGGTAACGCTCACAACAAGGAATCGTTTCCCAGGCTCCCTTTGAAGCTCACAAGGCTCCAAACACACTCCCACAACTCCAAACCGCCGGTTTAAGGTGGGGACACGTCGCAGGGAGCCGGGACAGCCACTCCCAGCCGGCGGGGGCTGCGGGGGCAGGGAGGTGCTGCTGACCGCCTGTCGTGCAGGTGGTGCGGCGGTGCCTGGAGCTGGGGGCGGCCTCGGCGCGCTTCGTCAGCGGCTCCATGGAGGACACAGCCTTCGCCCAGCACGTGGTGAGGGAGGCACAGACCTCCCTGGGTATGTCTGCAACCTGCTCTGAGCGGGGCCAGCATCTCGGCCTGACCCTGCTCCTTGTGCAAAAAAATCGTGGGTGAGATGGGGGTGAGACGGGAAAAATTCTCCCCTAATTCTGCCCTTTGCAGGCCTGCTCCTCTGCCTGCACTGCTGCCTCTCAAACTGAACTGCGCTCTGGATTTCAGCTCTGGGGGCTCCTGGCAGTGTCACAGCCCTGGATTTCATCAGCCCAGTGCTGGGTCTGAGGGATCCGGCAGCCCCGGCCACTGCGGCCATGGGTCACGGCTCAGAAATGCTCCAGCCCCGCTCCATGTGGAGCCCTCCCTCTCCCTCTCCCTCCCTGGCCCACAGACAATTCAGGGGTGATCTCCCTTGGGCCATGGTATTTGCGTTTTGAACTAAAAAAAAATATATATATATCACAACAAAATATTTACTGGCAGCCACCATCCGGGCTGTATCCCTGCTCCGGAGATAACAGGCCACAGCTCTGACCCAAAAACCTGATTTCCTTGGATTACACTTACTCTGCTCCCAGGAAATGTTGTTTTGCTGGTTGCAGCCCTCTCCCCCCAGCACTAATGCCCATTTTTCTGCCTGCAGGAGGCCTTGACATGCTGATCCTTAACCACGTCGGTGCATCCTACTTCGGCTTTTTTGACGGGGACGTCGAGCACGTCCGAAAGCTCCTGGAAATCAACTTCCTCAGCTACGTGGCCATGACCACGTCAGCCCTGCCCATGCTGAAGGAGAGCGAGGGCAGCATCGTGGTGGTTTCATCCATGGCAGGTGGGTGGGCAGTGTCCCCAGGCTGGTGACATGGCACTCACACAAAAGGCACCTGGGCTGATTGTCAGAAGCAGCACACAGGGACACAACAGGCACCCTACAGAGCCGTAACAGCTTAGCACTAAAACGCTGCCAAAACCAGAACACCCACATCCAGATGGGTTTGGGGTTCTCTTGATGGAATTTGTTTTCTGCTCAATCCAATTGCCCCATTTTGTATTTTTGACCAGCACTGCAATTAAACCCCATAGCTGCTGTGTTGGTCAGTGTTCTGGTGATCAGCTCAGCAGCCAGGGACAAGAGTTTCAACTTTGCTCCATCTCTGCCCTCTGAGGGTTTTGTGGTTCCTGTGGCTTGCCCATGCCCTGAGCAGAGATGTGAGCCATGGCTTTGGCTTTAAGAGCTGGAAGCCAACAAGGATATTTGTAAGGCTGCTGTTCAGGTGCCAGGATGACACTTCACTGACTGTAAACTCCCTCCGGGTAAAATACCAGCTCTGATGAAGGGCAAATAGAGGCTGAGGCAGAGCAGCCTCCTGTGCTAACACAGAACTTCACTCTGTGTCCAGGTAAAGTCGGGTTTCCCTTTACCGTCCCCTACTCTGCGACTAAGTTTGCCCTGGATGGATTTTTCAGCTCCCTGAGGCAGGAATTCACCATTCAGAGCATTAACGTTTCCATCACGCTCTGCATCCTCGGCTTCATCGACACCGGTAAGAGAGAGCCGCTCCTCTGTCCCTGCTCGGGGCTGAGCATCCCCACCCCGCTCCTCCTCCTGCCCCACGCCTCGGCCACCACCGGGCGTCCCGGGGGATGCCACCCCTGCGCCACCAAAAAGCCGCCTCAAAAGCCACAGAAACCCGGGCACCTCGGGGGGCCACTCTTCCCTCATCCTCTGCTACGCTCTCGGGGTCCCCACCCTCCCTTCATCCCCCGGGGGCCCCCTCATCCCTCGGGGATCCCCACTCTCCCCTCATCCCCCGGGGATCCCCGGTCTCCCCTCATCCACAGGGGGTCCCTGATCTCTTCTCATCCCCCGGGGCTCCCCGCTGGCCCCGCATTCCCCGGGTGTCCCCGCATCCCCCGGGTATCCCCGCATCCCCGGGTGTCCCCGCATCCCCCGGGTGTCCCCGCATCCCCCGGGTATCCCCGCATCCCCGGGTGTCCCCGCATCCCCCGGGTGTCCCCGCATCCCCCGGGTATCCCCGCATCCCCGGGTGTCCCCGCATCCCCCGGGTGTCCCCGCATCCCCCGGGTATCCCCGCATCCCCGGGTGTCCCCGCATCCCCCGGGTGTCCCCGCATCCCCCGGGTATCCCCGCATCCCCGGGTGTCCCCGCATCCCCCGGGTGTCCCCGCATCCCCCGGGTATCCCCGCATCCCCGGGTGTCNACCGCCGCTCGGCGATGCTCCGGTGGCACCCGCGGGGACAGAGCGGGGCCCGCAGAGGCGGCTCCGTGCTCCTCCAGGCCGCGGAACGCTAATTATTAAGCTAATTGTTGAATAAAGTGTACTGAGAGGACGGCTCTGCGGGTGCTGGAGGGGTTTTATCGCTTTTCTCAGCTGTTTGTAGGTGCTGCCAGGGATTCCAGGGGCAGCCACAGCTGCTCTGGGCACCCTGTGCCAGGGCCTGCCCACCCTCACAGGGAACAATTCCTTCCTAATTTCACTTGTCCTTACCCTGAGATCACCTGTGCAAAGCAGCACACACAGAGTGGGTTCTGCCCTTCAGACTTTCAGAAAATCACTCTCAAACCTGTCTGCCCAGCTCACTGAGCAGCATCACAACACTGGGGAAGCTGAAGATGTTTCCTGGTCATCCACTTGGCTCTTTTACTGCCTTTTGCAACCCACAGATTCCTCGACAGTGATATTTTTTAGGGGTAAGAGCCACCCAACAAACTGCCAGTATTACACCCATGGTGGCATCCCAGAGGATAAACCAGAATAATCAGTAATGGTTGGGAAATGGAATTTTTGCCAGCCCTGTTCCCTCCAGGTGTTGCCATGAAGCTGTGCAACAGGGGAAGAGCTGATCAGGACATCCCTGTGGCAGCCAGTGAGGAAGGGAAGGGTTCTCTCCTCTGGGGAGAGAGGGATGCCCACTCATCCCACAGCTCTGAGGGGACACTGCTGTCCCAGCCCCCAGGACAGCCACCAAAGCACACTCTGGAGCTGGAACTGCTCAGTGCCTTCCCTTCAGCACTCTCAAAAAGCACAGCTGACAGCCCTGGCAGGCCAAGGGTGCAAAGGGACAGCCTAAAGTCCAAAGCCACACGCTTCATTAGGTTAATGTTTGCTAAATCACCGGCAGGGCAAAGAAAAGGTCCAACAGATACCAGCAAACTTGTGTGAGATAAGAAGCAGCTCAAAACTTGCCAGCCCCATTTGCAACCTCCAGCCACCTTCACCTCTGCAAAGGGATGGGATTGCTCCTGAAGATTTTCATCCCTTTGCTGGGAGCAGCACTGGCCTTTTATTTTTACTCAGCACCTGAGAACTTCAATGAAGGTAAGTCCTGGGAGAAAGAGGCTTTCCAAGCACAGCAAGGCTGCTGCCAGAAGGGCAGAGTGCCGTGCTCAGGGACCTGGAACACCTGGCAGAGTCAGAGCAGGAGGGCTGGGAGGGCACACAGCCCCTGGGCCAGGGGTCAGAGCACAGGGAAAACTCATGGGACTGCACTGGCTCTGCTGGGACACCCTGTCTGACCTCTGTAACTGACTTATTGAGGAAATAAGCCATTTTCCTGCTTTAAACATTCAATCCTTTTAAACATTCAGACCCTTTTGGTCAGCTCTCACCGCTCCCTGGCCAGGCTGGGTGCAGAGCTCGAGCCTCACACGTGCTCCCCACCAAACTGGGATCGGGGACCCGACTGCAGCAGGGTCTGCTGAGGCTGGCAGGGACAGAGAGGAGCCACAGGGACAGGGGAGAGGGACAGCCAGGGCTGTGCCAGCTCTGAGCTCTGCACCCTCCTCTGCAGAGATGCTGCGGGGGAAGCGTGTGATCGTGACGGGGGCCAGCAGCGGCATCGGGGAGCAGATGGCTTATCACCTGGCACGGATGGAGGCACACCTGCTGCTCACAGCACGCACCCAGGCCAAGCTGCAGAAAGTAAATGGCCAATAAATGTGAATATTCATTCACCCCAGCCCGGGCACACCTGCTACCCTCCAGATCCACCCCAGGGCTTCCCCAGCACCAGTCCTGCCTGGCACGGGATAGAACAGCCTGGCATGGGGGTTCCATGCAGGGGAGCCCACCCTAAACCTGCTCTGCCCCCCCAGGTTGTGGAGAGATGCCTGGAGCTCGGCGCTGCCTCCGCCCGCTACATCAGCGGCTCCATGGACAGCCCCAGCCTGCCCGAGGAGCTGCTCAGGGAGGCTGAGAACACCTGGGGTAGGTGCTGTGCAGGTGCCCCTCCTCACCCACGGCACAGCCGGCCCCCAGGGGCTGCCTGGCACAGCTGCTCTGCCCGCAGGTGGCCTGGACATGCTCATCCTGAACCACATCGGCCAGAGCGGCTTCACCTACTTCAGCGGGGACGTGGGGCACGTCCGGGAGCTCATGGAGATCAACTTTGTCAGCTACGTGGCCTTGGCCACGGCTGCCCTGCCCCTGCTGAAGGAGAGCGAGGGCAGCATCGTGGTGGTTTCATCCATAGCAGGTGAGCTCACAGGGGCCCTGCCCACAGCCCTTCCCCTGCCTGCCAGGGGGCCCTGCCGAGGCTCTTCCTCAAAAGGAGGAGTAAGGAGCACAAGCAGAGAGCTGGGACTCATGGTCAGCACGTGATTTAGATCCTTGGTGCACAATTCCAATCCTCTGGGAAATTTATACTTTGTCCTGTCAGTCTCCTGGCACCCCCTGATCACCTCCACACGCTGCAGTGCACGGGATTTCACAGGCACAGCCCCATGTTGAACACACATTTGCATCTCTGCAGGGACACCAGAGCACTGTCAGCTGCACTGGAAGGCACTCTGTGCCATATGTCACATTTTAAACATTCCTGCCTGTGTTTATGTCTCCCAAGCATTCACGACAGCTTAATCCAACACCCTAAATCCCAACCCTGTAGCTACTGGCAGGGCAGGAGGGAGGGAGAGCTGTGCAGCCTGGTGCCTGCCCAACCCCTGAACCCCAGCACTGTGTCTCTGCTCCAGGTAGAATTGCTGGCCCTTTTACTGCTCCCTATTCTGCAACCAAGTTCGCCTTAGATGGATTTTTCAGCTCCTTGAGGCAGGAACTCATCATAGACAAGGTCAACGTTTCCATCACCCTCTGCATCCTGGGCTACATCAACACAGGTAAGCTCAGCCATTCCAGGCACAGCCAGGCTGAGCCCACCACCACTCCCTGGTCCTGTCCTGCCCTGCCACTGCCCCTGGAGCATCCTGCAGTGTCTGTGCAGCTGTGGGAGCAGGACTCCAACTCTTAAAAAGCTGTGGCCTGAGGCCTTCGACTCTGCCACCCTGGCAGTGAACTCAGGGAAGGTCCTGTGGCCATTCAAGAGGTGGAAAGGAAAGGGAAGGACATCTTATAATTGTTATTTTCACAGCTCTAAGCCTCGTTAAACAGCTCTGACCCCCAGAGTCTGTCAGTCTGAGGATGCCCCAGTGAGTGAGCGAGGTGCCTGTGGCCATGCCCCTCCTGACACGCCCCTGTCCCCTTGCAGAGAGCGCCGTGCGGGCCGTGTCCCACGTTATCCCGGACACGCCGGCCCCCAAGGAGGAGTGCGCCCTGGAGATCGTGCGGGCGGCAGCGCTGCGGCGGCGGGAGGTGCATTACCCGCCCCGGGCAGTCCGCACCGCGCTGCTCCTCCGCAGCCTCGCCCCCGAGCTCCTCGAATCCATCGTCCGCTCCAGCTACCGCCTGGAGAACGTCAGGAGGACGTAGAGCTGTGCTGGGACACCTGGGGCCAAGCAGGACGGATCTGGGGCTGACCCAGCTGCTTGGGTATCCATTTCCACGCCGCTGGAGCATCCCTGTGCTGACCCCTGGCAGCCTGGGGCAGGACACTCCAGGAGTCTGTAACGCAGCACAAAAATGTCCTGTTTGGTAATGGACTCTTGTAAAGGGCTTTTTCCAACCAGGAGGCACTTTGGAGAAGTCCTGCAGCAGCATCTGCTGCCAGTGTCCTGCCCACCAGCAGGATCCCTGCTCAACCTGCAGAAACTCTTCCCTCTGGAATGGCACCGAGGCAGCTGAGCTGAGCCCTGGCCTAGAACCGAGGTTTGGGCCAAGCAGCACAAACCACCCAAAGCCACGAGAGAGTCTCTGAATCTGGAGATTTTCTGTCACAGCTCCCTTCCATGCTGATCTTTGTATAAATAAATCCCATGTTACTTTGAGATCTCTGCTCTTCCGGGTGTCCTTCCCACGTGCAGGGCGCCCTTATCAGGGCACGGTGCCCTTATCAGTGCCCAGCTGGCTAAACCGACCTCCTCCTGATTTGCATTAACGGAGCTTTCACTTCTCTAAAGACCTTAATGAATTTCTGCCATTCCTGACCTCTCCTCAGCTGCCAAAACACACTTTTCCCCCTCGTTCCAATCTGCAAGAAGCCTGACAATAATAGCATTACTGTACTTCCCTAAGTCTGGATTTCCCTGCCCCAAAGCCGCTCGGGGAAACTCCGTCCCCGAGTGCCACCACAGTCCCAGGAGCCAGCCCTCAGCTCAGCCCAGTCACAGAGCAGCCAGGGGGATGCCCCAAAAGATAACTGCAGGCTGTGCTTGGGGCCAGGCTCCCCAGATAAGCCAGGTCCTGCTGTGAGCCGGGCTGCCAGCGCACACAGGAACCGGGGCTCGGCCGCAGCTGCAACGTTTCCTGTTTGACAGAGGGAAAAGGAGAGCGAGGGCACAAGATGAGCTGGGTGGCATGAAGAGGGCAGCTGGGGCGTGTTCCTGCCCGAAAACACCCGGCTCAGCTTGGCACTGGAGGGGCAGGACGGGAACCTGGCACCAGGTAAGTGCTGGAGCACCCACAGCACCAGGCTGGTGCACTGGAGGGGAGCAGAGGCTAAAAGCAGCACCAGGCACCTCTTTCCTCTTTTTTCACCCCATTTTCAGCCTACACAACTTGCACAGGGAAGCTGCAACGTGAGCCAGCGAGGAGCACAAGTTTTCTTCTGGTTTCCCTTGAAGCAAGAAGTGTAACAGCTTGGAAAGCAAAGATAGAGGACATGTTTAATTAGAGAGGGTAATTTGGGGTAACAGAAGGAGGAAATAGAGAATTAGCTTGTCAAGAAAGCCTCAACGGCTTGCTCAGCCCGGGGTGAGTAATGGACTACGTTTCTTTAAGCTTTATCCTGCTTTTCAGTGCATTTTTGGTGAACTGAGGCTTTTACAGCCCTGGGACAGGCTGGGCAAGCCAGAGGCAGCACTGGTGGGAGAGGCCTGAGCTTTTCCTGATGGGAATAGATGGATCAGTGGAAACTGAGCACGACTCACCACTGAGACTTTTCTAAAATTGAGCCAAATGAGTTGAAAAGCACTCAGCATTTGGAGAAGTGTCCTGGCTGGGGCTTGTGGGCACCTTCCCCACCCAGGGCAAGAGCTGCCCACCCCAAAAACTCTGCTCACCCTCAAAGGTAAAAGATAGCACCAGGAATAAGCTTTGAGCACCCCACAGCTACCCCAGGGACAGTAAAAAGAATTACAGAGCAGGTTTTAATACAAACTAAAAAGCATTGAAGAATTCTGCATGGTAAAAGTCCCTCCAGAAGCACTGCCCGATACCCCACACCCACTAAACCCTCGGAACAGTTGATTTTGGCTCAGGCCGCGTGTTTTGCCCCGGTTTCACAGGGCAGAGGCCCCGAGGGGACAAGGCCACCATGGCCAGGAGGGCTCGGCCGGGGCGGTGCCCGGCTGAGAGCTACGAGGAGCGGAGCGAGCGGCGGCANCCTGCCGCCGCCCGGCCCGGCCAGCCCGGCCCCCAGAGCACGGCCCCCGGCAAAGGGAATTCCTCAGGAGGAGGAACCTGGCGGCAGAGGCCGAGGGGAGCCCACCGGGACGGGAGGCAGAGGCACGGAGCGCTCCGGACCCCTCCTCACGGGTGGAGCCCAGCCCAAGCGTCCTGCTCCAGGTAACGCTGCCCTGCCGGCTCCAGCCGCCGCTGGAGCATCGGCATCCGAGCCAAAACACAGCCAAAGTGAGGATTGTGCGGGCAGAAATGTGCATTTCCCCACGAACTGCAGCGTGGGGACATTGTCACCTCCCTGCTCCTCTCCTGTTTGCCAAGCCCTGAGCCACGGGGAGATTTCCCTGCCATTTCTCCCAGCACAACTCCAGCTTTTTGCTGCCAGGCTGCAGTTTTACACTTACACAAATTACTTTTACCCTTGATAAGTGAGCTGCATCCCCCTGGCTTCCCTCCATCACCTGTGCTGTGAGCAGGAAGGGTGGAGGAGGCCGGAGATTCCCTGGCACTCATTACCCACCCTGTGCCACACAGGAACCCAGAGGGCTCCCTGACATCAAGAACACCTTTGAAAGGATGCAAAACACCCCAGGCAGGGCCCAACAGATCTCCTTGTAAATGTATTTGTGTGAAATCCCCCGGTACCCCCTGCCCAAGCTGTGTGAGCAGGGATGGCCGAGCACGAGGGGATTTACACAGACACACCTCGGGCTCCCTGAACAGCCCAGCGGGAGCGATCTCCCACCCCCTGCTGCCGCCTGCCTCAGCAGCTCCAGCCCCAGGAATCTGCAACAAGCACGGACCTGCCTTCCCTGCCGAGCCGTGCGGGGCTAAGGAGGCCCCAGCCCGGGGAAGCAGAACCGGCACCTCTGCTCCGAGGCAGCAGGAGCCACCTCCTGCCCACCCTGTCCCCTTCTGGGGGTGCCATTCCCCCCATCCCAGCAGTCAGGCTTTTCCCCACTTTGCCACAAAGCTCCCTGTGGATTTTCCACGGCTCCTTGGCACCTCCTTGCTGCCCCTCACTCACAACCCTCAGCCTGTTTTAGGGAGATGCTGACTCCGGCTGCCCTCTCGTTCCAGCACCCGAGGAGCTGCCCCACATTCCCCCCTGCCCAGTCCCTGCTGAGCCTCAGCATCCCCCGGGGACGAGGGGACTCTCTCAACACCCAAGGTACGTGAGGGATGCTCGGATTTCCCCAGCACAACATTCCCTTCCCACCTCCACGTCTCCGTGCAGCTGTCTGGGATCAGCTGCAGCTCCCCAGCCAGCATCCCCCCACCCCAGGCTGAGTTTTCCCTGCAGGCTGCAGGAATTAGGAATATTTTTTCCTGGGGAAGGATAAACCAGCCCACAGCTTGACCCCCAGTGCTGCTGAGCAGCTGCTGTGCCCCAGAGCTGCCCCTTTGCTGTCCCGGGATCAGCCAGGGGAGTGACTTCACTGCAGGATGATTTCCATGCAGCTCCTCTGTCCACCAGAGCAGGGCATTTCTTTGCCTCCTGTGCCCACTGAGCTGGACACTGTGCCCACTGTCCCTGGACACTGTTTAATCTGGGAGCAGAGATGGACACCCTCATGGAAAAACATCCACAGCCCCTCAGGGAGCATTCCCAGCCTCTCACTTTGCTTCCACAGGAACCCAGACCCTCCCAAAGCCAAGCTCAGGAGTGAGGGACTCGAGCCAGCAGACAGAGTAAGCATCTCCTGCCCATCCCTGGGAATTCCCACAGGGCAGCAGCTCCCAGAGTGCTCCCAAAGGTCACCAGGTTTGCTGCACACCCACAGCCCAGCTTGGGTGTCCAGACCCTCCCTGACCCCTCAGTAACACACTTTGTTTCTCATTTCAGCTGGGGAATAGCAGTTTTAAATAAGGTAAGGAAAGCACCAGCCTGGAACTCCTGAAAATTAAACTGCTGTGGAAATAGTTCCACTTCCCTGATAAAGCTAACCCAATGGACGCCAGCAGGCTCTCCTTCTCCACCCAAATATGGCTGTTAATTCACTTTCATTTAAAAATATTTAGGTTTTTGTAGCAAGTTCGTGACATGTTTATAAACTGAAACAATCCTATTTTAAAACATTTGCCCTTTCCCTTGCAGGAAATGGTACAGCTCTCAAACTACCTGAAGGTAGGTACCAAACAGTGCTCAGCACCCACTGGGACAGCTGGTTTTCATCAAGAACAATACTTTTAAAATTAATATTGCTAAAAGAAGGGGTATAAAGCCTAATTTTAACACAGCCAAAAAAGCCAACAGAGCCCTGGAGCCCCCAGGCAGGGCCAGTGCAGCCCTGGGGGGCTCTGGGCTGTCCCCCAGCTCTGTCCCCCAGCTCTGTCCCCCCTGACCATGTCCCCCTTGCCCACAGGAGGCCCTGCACCGGGAGCTGCTGCTCAAGCAGAAGATGGTGATTTTACAGGAGCTCCTGTCCACCCTGCTCCAGGCATCAGAGAAATCCTGGCAGGTACCTGAGAGCTGCAGAACCCCTCCTCCCCTCCCCTCCTCACTGTCAGCTCTCTGCTTAGGGAGGGTGGGACAAACTCAGGAGAAAAGGGGAAATTTTGGCCTGAATTTTTCTCTTTTGTGCCCCAAGAGATTCTTGCAAAATGCACTTTGCTTTCAGATCAACAGCAAGGCTAAAAATCTGTATTCTTCCCTGAGGTTTGGGGTTTTTTAATAGCTTGCGTTTCCCACCATTCCTTAAATAACAGCAAACAGCAGTGAGTGGGGAAGAAATCTCAGGGTTTTCCTCCCTGTTCATTTCAGGGATGTGTTCTGGACCCCAAACACAGGCCAGAGCCCCAACACCAAGGCCAGTGGTGCTGAATCATGGCCTGGCATCAGACTGTCTCCCCATAGCTCAAAATAATCCTCTGGGCACCCTGAAACAGGGCCCTTCTTTTCTTCTATGAGGATACAAAATTAAGATGATACATTTTATGTAATATACGAGGCTTTCTTATAGGATCATTAAATCAAATAACTCATGCCATTGTGGCATTAATAAAAAGGTGGTTAGGAAGTTCTGTTGGGGCAGAGAAGTGAGTGATTGGATGAGGGGGTACAAAAACCTGTTAGACATCCTGTGCTCAGAAACTCCTGCCTTCATTCGCTCCTTCAATATAACGTGAGCAGGAAAAAACACCCAGCCACAGAGGCAGGAAGTGGCCACAAAACCCCAGACTGCAAACAGGTGGGTGCTCCTTGCTGCAGGAGAGGCTGTGCTGCTGCCTCTTGCACTCTGCTGAACATCAGCCTAAAACTCAGCTTTTCATCAACCTAGAACTCAGCTTTTCCTCAGCCTAAAACTCAGCTTTTCATCAACCTAGAACTCAGCTTTTCATCAACCTAGAACTCAGCTTTTCATCAACCTAGAACTCAGCTTTTCCTCAGCCTAAAACTCAGCTTTTCATCAACCTAGAACTCAGCTTTTCATCAACCTAAAATTCAGCTTTTCCTCAGCCTGAACCTCAGCTTTTCCTCAGCCTGAACCTCAGCTTTTCCTCAGCCTGAAACTCCCCTCAGAGCCGGAGCCAAGGTGCAGATGCTGCTGCTTGGAGGGGATTGCACGAGGCAGGTGGGGCTGGGGGGCTTCTCCAGGGGGTGCTGGCCAAGGGAGGGATGGATGGAGCCCTCCCCATAACTCTGTGCCTTGGAGAGTGAGGGCTGGCTGCCCCTTCCCAGCCTCAGGTGAGATGCCAAACGTTTCCTGCAGCAGCTTTTTCGCCCTGTCTGTCAGTGTGTGCCCTATGAATGATGTGGCAGTGACTCCTGGAATGGCCACAGAGTCGTTCCTGAGGTGCTGTTCCTGTGTGGTTGTGGCTCCATGGGGCAATGAAGGCTCTGCAGGAGGATGGGGGTGTCAGGCTGCATTTGCTTCCTTCCCCCTCCCACAGCTTCACTTTGAGCTCAGAGAGACCTCCCTACCCCAGGTCTGTGCCTGGAATCCCCCACCAGCTGTAAAACTTGCTCAGCTGGTTCAGAAATGCTGCCAGATGCAGGATGATGCTCAGTGAGTCTCTGTAATGGTTAAGGTCCCTTCCAACCCAAACCCTTCCATGATTTCTTCTCCAAAGCACAGGAAGGGCCTGATTGCCTGGAACATGGCACAGCCACATCTGTGCACAGCAGCTGGAACCTGTGCAGACAACTGAGGAAAACCAGGCAGGATACTGTATATCTAAAATTGCTTTTCAAAATTCCACCTACATATTAAGAGCCTTCAGTTCTTTGCACCAACAACTGAACTGGGGACTGTAAATGTGCTTCTGTGCAAATTTAAACAGCGCTGAGACACCAGGGAGTCTGGTTTTGCTTGGGTCTGTCAGCTATTCCTGGAACATCAAGGAGTTTCTTCTCAGAGTCGTGACTTCAAACAGCAGTGGGCAGAGAGGAAATTGGTGTTCTCAGTATTGGTGGTGGAAAAAGCAGCCTACGTGAACTCTTTGCTAGAAATGTTATCTGAATTTGCATGCAGTCTGCTTCCACAGAGCCTGAGCAGCCTGACTAACACCCAGAGATGGTGATAATGAGCAAAGTGAATCATCACCCCTGCCCTCCATCCCCCTGCCCAACTGCAGAGGTTGCAACACAGACCCAACCTATTTTCTAAGGAAAACAAGGAGACAAGACCTTTCCAGCAGCTGGAGCTGGAGGAGGGAGGGGGCAGGGGCAGAGAACTGGGGATCCGTGGGGACAGGCAGCAGCTGCATTCCTGCCACAGGAGCCAGGAATCCCAAATCCCCTCACTCAGAACTTGTCATGTCACTGCCAGCACCTGCACTCAGTAACCAGAGAAACTGCCTCAGGACAGGTTTTCAATCCATAAAAGTTTTACTTCCCCTGTATCCCATTTGTTCTGAGGCTGGGAAGGTTGACTTGAGCTCTCAGCACTGAGACTTTGATCTGACTACAGATGAAGGGAGAAAATGAATCAAAACACAACCCAGCAAAAAAACATCGGGGGCACATTGTGCAGCTCATGATCTCACATCTCACTTTTGCTTTTTCCCCAGGGTCAGCTGAACGAGGACAAACTGAGGTGTAAACTACGGGTGCTGGAAAATCAGCTGCAGGCCTGCACCCAGGTAATGTCTGATTCACTGACAAAGCCAGGAAAACAAAACCCAGGCCTTGTCAGTGGGTTGGGTCTCAGTTTCTACATCAATCTGATTAGATACCCATCCAAAAAGGACTTAAACTCTTTGCTGAAGCAAAGCACTTTAGCAGCAGCATTTACACACTCTGGGTTTGCTAATACTCAGGTTTAGCAAGGTCAGGAATCTGACAGTTGAGCACTTCAAGCTTTCTTTCTTTAAAGAGTTACTCAAAGGAGTGTGTGAAGAAGATCCTGATAGAGATGGAGGACCAGAAGCAGACCTATGAGCAGAAGGCAAAAGAGGCTCTTCAGAAGATGCTGGAGGACAAACTCCAAACAGAGCAGCAGCTGCAAAACTCTCAGGTGAGCAACACGTCTCACACCTGGCTTGGCTTTCATTTAGTCCTACTGTGACAAAGAAAACACACATGTCAGGGAAAAGTGATGACAGGCTTACCACTAGCAGCAAAGATTAAAAATTATGCAATTTTAGCTACTCAGCAAAGCCCAAAGCAGCTTTAATGCACATCAAGTCACAGCCAGCTCACAGCTGGGGAAATGTACTCGGGTTTGTCAGCTTGGATTGCAACCCCTTCCCCTCCAGCAATCCCTCTGGGCCATTCCCTGCTCTGCACACCCAGGCACGAGGCCTCCAGAGCTGCTTTTTCTGGAGTTGCTAATTTATATGAAAATAGGTTTTTCCCCAAGAGGCAGCAAATTGCTTTGACCCGCAGGATAACTGGTATTTTTAGGAAAACAACTGAGTTTTATCCCAAGCACAGGAATGTGTTCTGGAGGGAGCACTGCCCGTGTTGGCTCTGTCCATCAGATGGCATCAGCCTCACACGGGTTTGTGTATCCCGCTGCTGGGGGAGCCGGCACGGCCCAGCTGCTGTCACCCAGGGCAGGCTGGCACCGCCACCCTGGGTCACAGCCAGCCCTGGGTCCCTGCTGTCCCCTCCAGAGAAGCCTGGCAGAGACACGAGAGTCCCTCAGCTTCTGGAAGGAGCACGACGCCACCCTCAAAGCCGAGCTGACCAGGGTGACCGCAGCACACACCGAGCTCAACAACAGCTTCCAGGCTTTACAGAGCGAGCTCCAGGTACGCCAGCTCCCCGCAGGAGCTGCTCCCTCTGCAACGCGGGATTTTGCCGGTGCCGGGATGCTCCATCCCTGGCAGTGCCCACGGCCGGCTCGGAGGCGCTGGGAGCCGCCGTGCCAGGGGCAGGGGGTGCGGGGGAAGGCCGGGATGAGCCNAGGAGCGAGCGGCTGAGCCGGGAGCTGTGGGCGCTGCGGGAGGAGCGCACGGAGCTGCTGAGCACGGCCAGCGCCCTGCGCTGCGACAACGACCGCCACGCCGGCCACCTCCGGCACATCCAAGGTACCGGCAACGGGAACGGGGCGGGATGTGGCCTCCGAAAGCACGGGAGGGACAAGGAAAACGCTCCTAAAGCCACGGCGCTCACAGCCGCAGGCACGCGAGGCTCGGTCCCAACGCGCTGCGCACCGCGGCTTGCCCCAAAGTTGTTCCTGACTGGATTAAAGGGTTCAGAGAAGTGTTTGCTAGAGGAAAAGATGTAATGGGAGACCTCAGAAGAAGTAAAAATCTAAGATGTGTGCTCAGCTTGAATGAGGAGCTTTCAGCCCGGGTGCTGTGTGATGATGGCATCACAGGAGATATCGAGCGTGTCCTAAAGCATCATTTCAGACACAGGCAAGGAAACTCACACACGTTATTGCAAACTCACACGTGGCTACCTCAAAACATAATTGAGGAAGAGAAAGTGAGCTGGAGTTCTAATCTCATAACAGGTCTTGCATGAACAGCTTTAAAATGAACCATAAATGACTTGAACACAAGGCACGAGAGGAAAAAGCTGCCAAAAAAGGAAGGGCAAGAAAGAGCTAAAAATCAAAGAAAGTCCAGAGCAGGCAACAATGTCTGCTTCACCCTACCCATGTGAAGAACAGGAAATTACCACCCTTGAATGAAGATGTACAGTGATTTACACCAACCTTGATTTCCTTCTGTCCTCATTTCAGATAAATTGCAAAAAGAACAAGAGCAGAAGGTAACACTGGAGGCAACAGTCAGGTATTTGCAGAGTAAGTAACACAGAAATGCACCAAGTTAGAGAGCTCCTTTAGTGCTGTAGGCAATAACGTTGCTTTTTGTGTTCCCAGGCTTGATCCAGAACCAGAACAACCAAGGGAAGAGCCAGGAGGTGACGGTGCAAAGGAAAGGTCAGCAAACTTTGTAACCCCCACGTAGCACTCCCTGGACACAGGAGCATAGTCCTGACTCTAGGAAAAGTCTGAAGTGCTTTAGAAAAAAGGGTTATTTTACAGCTACACAGAGTGAGTTGTTTTGCTAGCTAACATTAAAACATAAATGTATTTATGATGGCAAACACTTTAAAAAATAAATGGATTTTACTGCAAATTCTACTTCAGTGGCTACACCATATTTTTTTCCAAACAAAACACATTCCAGTTTATAATTACAATTACAGCTGTACTTGAAAAAAAAAAATAAAGTAATAAAAAGGCATTTTAACTCTCCCTCCCCTCCATTTCTGGCAACAGCTCAGAAATATTGCTCTTANGCCCAGCTGCTGTCACCCAGGGCAGGCTGGCACCGCCACCCTGGGTCACAGCCAGCCCTGGGTCCCTGCTGTCCCCTCCAGAGAAGCCTGGCAGAGACACGAGAGTCCCTCAGCTTCTGGAAGGAGCACGACGCCACCCTCAAAGCCGAGCTGACCAGGGTGACCGCAGCACACACCGAGCTCAACAACAGCTTCCAGGCTTTACAGAGCGAGCTCCAGGTACGCCAGCTCCCCGCAGGAGCTGCTCCCTCTGCAACGCGGGATTTTGCCGGTGCCGGGATGCTCCATCCCTGGGAGTGCCCACGGCCGGCTCGGAGGCGCTGGGAGCCGCCGTGCCAGGGCCAGGGGGTGCGGGGGAAGGCCGGGATGAGCCGTGCAGTGCTCCCAAGCCGGATCAGGCTGTGTGACCCAGTGTCCCTTGGCCAGCGGGCGGAGGC
>WEIU01005624.1:243027-263008 GCA_013389925.1 Aegithalos caudatus | reverse complement strand
CCGGTAAATGGAGTATTTAGGAAAGGAAGTTTGCTTTTAAGCGGGATATCTTTGCTTTGAAATGGAATGTTTTGGGAGGAAGGCATTAAGTTCCTGGGCTTTTTTTCACAGTTCAAAGCATATTCAATTGAGTCATAGAATCACAGCATAATTAAGGCTGGAAAAGACCTCCAAGATCATCGAGTCCAAACATTAACCCAGCGCTGCCAGGTCCACCACTAAACCGTGTCCCTTGGCACCACATCCACGGGGTTCTGAACACTTCCAGTGGCTCACCCACTTCCCCAGCAGCCTGTCCATCCTTTCAGTGAAGAAATTCTCCCAAATATCCAATCTCCACCTCCCCTAGCACAACCTGAGTACCTTTGCTCTTGTCCTACATCCATCCATCCATAGAAATCCATATCCAACCAATGATAGCACAGGATGGAGCCAGACCCTAAAGTCAGCTCTGATTACAGCCACAGGCATGCAGTTTTTTCTCTGAAAAGCATAAAAACGTCCCTCTTCCCTTCCTCCATCCCCATTTTGGGGTCACACCTACCCCTGGAAGGGGCTCAGCAGCTTCTCCTTGGTCCCTCCGCAGTCTCCTGCCCTCCAGCCTCGCGTCTGATTTATTTCCCTCGTAGGTGGAGAACCGTGACTCAGTGGTGAATCTTGGTTTCAAGGATCATACAATACCTCACCATTCAGTTTCAATGAACCAGAAAAAATATGGGAATTTCCCTTCTCCTTCTTACCATGAGCGCTATGGAAAATGCTGAACCTGACTTTGGGAAGGCTGACTTACACCCACAGCTCAGTCCCTACACAAGAGTTTGGAGCTAGACAAAAACCTTGGAGATCTTCACACAGAGACAAAACAATTCATTCCTTTTCAGGGGAAGTTTGCCTTGCTGGATGCCAAGTGCAAGGTGAATATCTCAGGCTTCATTCAGCATGGAATTTCACTCAGAGGAAAGGTGCAGGAGTTTGTCAGCACATACAAAAATCTTTCTGGCAGTAAGCAGAAGACAAAATGTGACTCTCCAAGGTCAGCACTCTCTGTGTTGGGTAAGATGGGTTTTGTTAGTGGTACCTGACCACTCCTGATGTGTAAATCAAGGAACAGCTGCTCCTGGAATAAAACGCCCTTGTTATTCCTGCTGTATAAAAGCATGCAGTGGTAGGCCGATTTTGGGAGCAACTGGGAAGAGCCACAGGGAGATACTGGGCTGAACTCCAGGCCAAGCTCTGAAAGATCTTTGATCTCTCCTCAGATGGGTCAGCACAAAAGCCGCCGTTCATCCTCCCTGCATTCCTGCCCTCCGGGATGCTTTGGGATGCTTTGTTTGCGGTGGGATGCTGGGGAGCTGAGGACACCAGCGGTGCTGCTGCTCACCCTCTGCTGCCTTGGCTGCCCGGGCAGTGCTGGGAGCTGCCTGGGCAGGGTTTTGCCCTTCCCGACCCACTGGAAGAACACTGGAGATGCCCAGCCTGCAGGAGGGCTCCTGGGGCACGTCAGGGCTGGGGGATTTAAAAAAATGGAGCAATGTGGCAAAGCAGCTGGGAGAGAACTGCTCCAGCCTGGCAGCTCCAGCCCGGGAGAAGGGTCCAGTCCTGGCTGCAGGGTCCCTGCAGCTGGGTCCCTGCAGCTGGATCCCTGCAGCTGGGTCCCTGCAGCTGGATCCCTGCAGCTGGGTCCCTGCAGCTGGGTCCCTGCAGCTGGGTCCCTGCAGCTGGATCCCTGCAGCTGGGTCCCTGCAGCTGGTCCCTGCAGCTGGATCCCTGCAGCTGGATCCCTGCAGCTGGATCCCTGCAGCTGGTCCCCTCCGTGCTGCCAGCACCCTGCTGCCTCTGCCACAGCCTCTGCTGCCTTTCCCAGCACCGGCACAGATGCCAAACAAATGAGTCTTCCCAGCCCTCTGCAGGGTTTGGTGGTGTGTTTTTTTTTGGTTTTTTTTTTTCCTCCTGAGTTTCTCCCAGCCTGGCTGGAGCGTGTGGCAGCACGTTGAGATAGGCAGCTGAGAGGAAACAAGCTGTCTCTTTCCATGCTCCTGGCATGGAAACTTTCCCAGTTTCCTGGGAAACTCCACAGCTTTGGAGCTGTAGAGGTGATCATCCAGGGATAACTCATGAGGCAGGAGGTGCAATCAGATGTTTGTTTACTGTCTGTAAGTGATCATCCAAGGTGTTCACTCTGACACAACACACAGAGCACTGATCCTGCTCCTTCAGGCAGACAAACAGCACCAGCCTCTGCTCTGCAGTGTTTTCTAGAAATTATTCTTTATATTTTTACTTCTCTCTGCCTATATTTACCTCTACCTGCATAAATTTTTTTTTAATCAAATGAAGATATCTTTTGGCTGATAAACTGTCCCTTATGAAGTGACATCCAGCCAGCAGCTCTTTCAGTGCAGTCTGCAGAGCACCCAGAGGATGTGCAGAGGAATTTTCATACCAGGAGCTATGGGATTTACTTTATTGCTGTGCCAAATTAATATCACTATTTTATCAACACGATTGTATGTCATGATACCTGCAACAGCAGCAGCTGGGCTTTGTACTCCAGGTCTCTTGCAGCCCTTTGTTCCCAGCTGGAGAAGATTGCAGGCATGAAAATAAAAAGGAACCATTTTCTCTCCTGGGAACAGATCACCAAGTTCCCACAAGGCAAAACAAAATTATGCAATGAGTCAAGACAATGTCCTGGGCATGTGGAGTCTTGCTGTGTGCTCTCAGCACTCACATTCCAGCAGGCAGCTCCTGCAGGAGAGCAGCACAAAATGGTGGAGAGGCTTCACCCCAGCACATCCCAAACTCCCCAAATGTGCTGCAGGAAAAAGGAATGAATTCTTCCCACCCTGTCCTGGCAGCACCTCGGTGGCTGGGGCTGTTTGCGACCCAGGGAGAACTCCTGGTCTCACCAGCCAAGATAATTCCAAAAAATTATATAAAATAATTTATAAACGTGGCTGTGGCTACCAAAGTCTTCTTTCCAGCAGCTCTAATGAAGAAGGAAACAGGGAGGGATGGATTTGCTGTTATTTTTCTGGTGGGCAGCCCTGGAGCTGCTCTGCTGTGGGTGAGACATCGAGCCAGGGGCTGAGGCTCAGCTGAAGCACTCCCAAAAGGGAGGCTTGAGTTCATTATTGTGTTGCATTCCTCCAGGCACGAGGATAGACAGGAATATCACTAAATAAAAATGCTTTAACTCAAATAGAACAGTCTTAAATTTTCTGGCAACTTCTCTGGCCCTTCCCATCCATCTCCAGGCTTCTGCTGTGTTGTCTCTATCCTCTCTTTGCTCTTCTTTTAAGTGAAACCAAAGCTTTTACATGTAAAAGTGTAAGGTTGTATTATACTCCTGCAAATCTCTGTGTGTATATAAATATATAAATATACAAATATAAAAATATATACATATATAAATATATAAATACACAAATATATAAATATATAAATATATATACACAGTACCACTGCTGGGTTACTTGCAGGTGTGAGGGGATCCAGACCAACTCTCACTCTTAAGGTGCAGCATGAATTGCTCTACTGTTCTGCAATATCAAATTCAAACTTCAGCCTGGTTCTTAGCCAGTATTCTTCTGTGAGAGAGGCTCTTCTTACCTAACCAACACCAAAAAAGTTCCAAAAAAGTCAGCAGCTTAAATCCATCTGGGCCTTGGCATTAGGATAAGGGAATCTGTGGTTTCCTATTAATGCTGCTCCAATCCTCTTAATGAAGATATTGGGCTGGCTTGGGCCCATTTATAGCTCAGGTCATTCTTTCCACTGACACAGATAATGGTTGGGTTCAGAACAGCTGCTTTGGGTGCAGAAATTCTGGTGGCTCCCTTGGAAAAGAAAAAGGCTCTGGGTGTGCTGAGAGAGGG
Organism: Aegithalos caudatus; assembly: GCA_013389925.1. Classification (NCBI taxonomy): domain Eukaryota; kingdom Metazoa; phylum Chordata; class Aves; order Passeriformes; family Aegithalidae; genus Aegithalos; species Aegithalos caudatus. The sequence continues at coordinate 259,130 of WEIU01005624.1, read as the reverse complement.
GCTGAGCTGTGGCTGTGAGAGACAGAGCCCAGGGGAGAGCTGCACTTTGTGTCTGTAATCAAAGCAATAAATGAGGCTCAGGGGGAAGGGGTGAGCAGGAGAATTTCCATGGACACAAAGAGGGCAAGGGAATAAGGAGAATGTGCTCTAAAAATACAGAAATAAACAATTCCTGCTCTTTATAGCTTAAAGCTTCAAGATGGAGATGTGACAATCAGAGGAATATTTGTGTATCAGGGTGCCTTCCCTAACTGTCTCACAGCCTTGAGTAAGCATTCAATTAATTTAATCCATCATCAGTTTTTTTTATGGAAGTGTTTGTTCTCTCAGGATTCCCTCTCTGTAGCTGCTGCTTTTCCTATGCCCCATCTCCCTGAAGCACTGAGCAGCCCCTACAGGCAGGTAATTCAGGCCAGCACTGCAAAGATTAATGTTCCTTGCCCTATAATCCCTTTTTTCCCCCAGAAAACCCTACAGGACAGAGAATGGGGCCATGTGTTGTGTGCAAAGGGAACCCCTGCTCCCAAATTCTTTGACAGGGAGCTATTAATGTGTGGAAAGACCCTGAGCCCCTGGAGTTTGTTCCTAAATAGGGCACAGCTCAGAACATCTGAAGGTCTCTGGGGCTCATGGGTGGGAATCTCCTAATGATCTTTAGTTATTTTTATCCCTGCCCAGTGCTCAGTGCTCCGGGCAGAGGAGCCACGCTCAGATCTCCCAGGGAGCTGCCAGGAGCTGGGCAGGGGAGGAGGAACAAGAAAATAAAGCACAAAAAAGGGAAGGTGACATAGCCAGGCACAGCATTAACATCAGAGGAAGGCACGAGGCAGAGAGAAGAAAAAGAACAAAGGACTTTGGCTGGGTTTTTCTTCTTCTCTTTCTCTTTTTCATCCTGATTTCTGGAGGAAAATGGGACAGCAGTTCACCAATGCTGAAGGAGAGCAAGGAGAGATTGATGTTGCAGAGCTGCAGGAATGGTACAAGAAATTTGTGGTGGAATGTCCCAGTGGGACCCTCTTCATGCACGAGTTCAAGAGGTTCTTTGGGGTCCAGGACAACCACGAAGCAGCAGAGTATGTGGAGAACATGTTCAGGGCTTTTGACAAGAATGGGGTAAGTGCTGGGGAGGTTTTACAGTTATTTGTGTCATGATTTCTGAATCTGTCTTCTGAGGTGGGGCTAGGGCAGAAGGAGCACAGGCTGGCCTGGGTTTACCTACTCCAGTCTCTACCTAAACTAAGGTCAGAATGTCCCCTTAAGGGATTAAAGGGGGCATTAAAAAGTTGAAATTTAGGCAGTCACACTTTGAGACCCTCAAATAGCCAAGGCTCCCACGTGGCAAAAGTATTTCTCTGTTGAGATAGAGGGGAAATTACAGTGCAGGAAAATCCTACTCAGGTTTGTTCTGTGTTGGAGGAAGTGTCTGTATCAAGCACAAGTAAGTGGTTTGTAATAAAATACTGATTTTAGCTTTGCTTTCCAAAAGCAGAGGAATGCTGCACAATTCAGACATTCTGGTTTTGATCCCCTTTGCCATATTTGTCATGGGGCACCTGGGGCAAGTGGGTTTTCTAGTTTAGTCACAGCCCCTGCACACCCTGCACTGCAGCCTGGGATGCTTTGGCTTCTCAGCTGCCTTTTTTGAGCAGCACTTGCCAAATGGTTCAATTCTTCTTTTCCTGAAGCTCTTGCCCATATTCCAGCTGTGGGGATGTTTGTTCCTTGTATCAGCTCAGGAAAAGGGGGCTCAGGTTGTTCATCTCTGATCAACTCATCTCCCTTAGGCTCCCTTTGAAAATAAGGTCAAAATCCCACTGAAGTGGCAGCAAAAGTCAGTTTGTGGGAAAGGATTTAAAGGGCTGTGGAAGATGTTGGCAGGTCAGGCTTGTCTCAGAATTCCAAGATGTAAAAACCCAAATTCCTGCAAAGAAATGAAAACTTCAGACCCCAAATTCCATTATGAAAGCTGTGAAGAAAAGGTAGCAGAGCAAACTGTGCATAAAAGATGAAGTCCCATTCCTAATTTATAGGAGTTTCCCTAACAGGACAGAGATTCTGTTTTTAAGGGATGCTGGTGAGGAGCAGCCCAGGCTGGGTGCACAGGGTGTGGCTGCTCCTGGACTGCTACAAACCTTCCCCAGAGTGCCAAACAAATTCCTGCCCCATCCATGATCCTTCTGGCATTTTAACCCAGATTTTCTGGAAGCTGTAAAGCACTTTTCAACTTTCTGCCCAGCTAAGTGTCAATCAGCTGCTGCTTCTCTGTTGCCACAGGATAACACCATTGATTTTCTGGAATATGTGGCTGCCTTGAATCTTGTTTTACGAGGAAAACTGGAACACAAGCTGAGGTGGACCTTCAAAGTGTATGACAAGGATGGGAATGGCTGCATAGATAAACCTGAGCTGCTGGAAATTGTTGAGGTAAGTGGGCATTGCCCAATCCCTTTTTTAAGCAATCCCTGCTCTTTGGCAACTGTGATGAGGTGTATGGGGTTTGTGATAATCAGGTTTCAAAGCTGCTGAGGATGGTGATGAAGTGAAAATGCCTTGGTGAAAGGGTTTGGAGCCTGCTGGGTGTGAGGACTCTGCTGTACCCCCGTGGGCAGCCTGGCCCTGCAGCCTCTGGGGGTCCTGGAGCTCTGCTCTGCCTTTCCTTTCATCCTCTGCTCACCAAGGCTCCCTGTGCTGGCCTGGGGCTGTGCTCAGGCTGGTGGTGGGTGACAAAGCCCTCAGAGGTACCAGTGAGTGCCCAAATTCTACTGGAGCCTGTCTGGGTTCCTGCTGTGTCCTGCCTTTGAATCCTGGGATTTAGCCCTGGTTGTGTGGAGGCAGGGAAGAGGCCTCTCAGTGATTCCAGGGCTTTTGGCAAGGTGGGAGCTGCTCTCCTCCCAAGTGACAGAACAAGGGGAAATCACCTCGGGCCTGGGGCTGTGAGGTTTAGATGATTATTAGGAAAAATTTCTTCACTGAAAGTGTGCAGCCCTGACCCCAGAATCACCATCCCTGCAGGGATATAAGAGCTGTGGAGATGTGACACTTGGGGACAGGGCTGGCCTTGGCAGTGCTGGAGGAACACCAGGGCTGGATGATCCTCAAGGGCTTTTCCAGCCTGGAGGATGCTGTGGGGCTGAGCAGACAGCCAGGCTGCAGCACCTGTGCCCTTACCTGAGGTGAGATACCCTGGGGGCTGTGCTGCAGCAGCACAGGGCTGTCCCCCTGGCCAGCAGGGCTCAGGAGGCTGAGAGCCACTGCTGACCCCACGCTGAGCATCTCAGGGAGGTGCAGGGGCAGGAATTGCCCCCGTGGGCAGCAGGGGCACCTGGCTGGGAGGAGGAGCAGCTGGTGACCTGCAGCAGCAGGTGTGACAGCAGGGCAGCCTGTCTGGGACATGTTCCATAAGAGTTTTGAGGTCAGCCAAGAATTGCCCAGAACTGTGAGGCCACTGTTAATCCTCTCTCTGGGAAGATTTTACACAAAACCCTTCAACCCAAGCAGTAAAGGTAACAATGGACAGGTGGTGCCAGGGGAGGGGCAGATAAAATCTGACCCTTTTCTGTGCAGAAACTGTGGGTCAAAGTGTGAGCCAGGACAGGCCTGATGTGCAGCCTGGACACAGCTTCCCCAGAGTGAGGGCTGGGTTAGTCCAGATGTGCCTGGCTTTGGATGTCAGCAAAAATCCACACTCAAGGCCGATTTTTCCCATCTGTGAAACAATTGCTTTGTTCTTTGTAAAGGAGCCCTGAGGTCTGCCCAATATGTGTGAGGAGAGCAGGAGGGCAGCAGCTTCACAGAGTAAATGAGGTCTTTAATGTGCAGTGAGTGGAGGAGGTCAGAAGTTCCAGTCCAGAGCTAAGGCTGTGGAGGGGCAGATCTTTCCAGAAAGGTTAAAGTCCCAGCCTTTGAAAAAGAGCTTCAAAAAAGAGTGAGGGCAGGATAACAGAGTTGAGTGCTTTTCATTTCCAGTCCTTTCCCTAATTTGTGAAATGCCCTCAGTCTATCTACAGGCTGAAGAAGGTGTGCTGGTCAGATGTGGAGGACAGGACCCCACTGCTGACCCCAGAGGAGGTGGTGGACAGGATATTCCAGCTGGTGGATGAGAACGGGGATGGTGAGTGGTGATGGATGGCACAGGCTGCATTCCTGCCTGCTGAGAGCTCCCCTGAGCTGGGCTGGCTGCCTCGGATGGCCAGAGATCTCTTGGCTCTGTTGGCTCACAATGGACACGCTGGGTTTGGTTCTTTGTTCAGCGGTGTCTTGGTGGGGCAGGGTGAAACCTTTTCCGTTGTTATTTTAATGTAAAACTCGGAGAAGTCACCGATTCTGATGTCACCCGGAGCCCATCCTCTGACAGCCCCGGCAGCCAGGGGCAGGTCCCAGTCCCAGCACGAAGGGCTGGGGGAAGACCCCGGTGCCAGCCGGGCTGGGACTGACAGGACCCGGTGCCAATGGGCTGGGACTGGCAGGACCCGGTGCCAGTGGGGCTGGGACTGACAGGACCCGGTGCCAATGGGGCTGGGACTGGCAGGACCCGGTGCCAATGGGGCTGGGACTGGCAGGACCCGGTGCCAATGGGGCTGGGACTGGCAGGACCCGGTGTCAGTGGGGCTGGGACGGACAGGACCCGGTGCCAATGGGGCTGGGACTGGCAGGACCTGGCTGGCACCGCTGCTGGGGGGGCCTGGCTGAGCCCCTGGAGCACCCGGAGCCTCCCCTTGGGATGGGGCAGGTGGGAACGCTGGGTTCTGCCCCCGGCCCGCAGAGCTGGGGAGATTCCCTAAGATCGTGTCTGATTCGCATCTTATCTGACACCCAGATGGAATTCCTGCCTCCTCCCGCTCTCTTATCTCCGAGTTCTGACCCCATCTGTGTCCCCTGCTCTCACCCACAGGGCAGTTGTCTCTTGATGAGTTCATTGATGGAGCCAGGAAGGACAAGTGGGTGATGAAGATGCTGCAAATGGATGTGAACCCCGGGGGATGGATCACTGAGCAGAGGAGGAAGAGTGCTTTGTTCTGAGAAAATTCGGGTTTGGCACAGATGAAATCGTGATGCTGACTCCCAAGTTTGACCCTTCCTCTTGCCCGGTAGCGACTTTCCTATTTAATTCCATCTCAGCATCCAGATGAAAACTCGAGTGGTTTAAGGAGCTGCCTGTGATGTAAAACCCACGTGCTGGGCACTGCTGGTACCCAGGGACTATTTCTGGCCCATGAATAAGTCTTGCTGTGTACACAGCACCGTGTTTGCCAGCTCTGCTTTTTGGTTACGCCCCAAGGAACAAACTTTTTGTGGCTTCCTGCAGCAGATCCCGAGCAGGGTTTGGGGCAGGAGGTGAGGAATGCAGGCAGTGGTGCAGCCCCCAGTGCAGGCTGGTGCTGGCAGAGGTGCAGCACCTCAGCCCAGCACAGGGCTCTGGCTGCTGTTGGATCCTCAGGGGCTCTCTGGGGGGTTTTTTTAGCCTTTATTGGTGGCAGATTCCTGCAGACCAAGGTACAAAAATGAGAATTGGAGCAGAGCAGTGGCCAGGACAGCCCAGAGCTGAGGGGAACAAGGTGAGGGCTGGGCAGGAGGAGCAGCAGCTCCTTCCTCTCCCTCCTGGGGACCAGGGCTGCTCCTCCTGCCTGCTCAGAGGCCCGAGGGGCTCAGGGATGCTGGCTGCAGACATTTCACAGCCCCACGGAGAGGACAGAATGGCACAGGGGTGACTCAGCCCCCTTTGAGCCCCTGATTCTTATGGAATCTTCACTCTGGAACAGCCTTTCCTGCTCTGGGAAGGGTGGATGAGCTCAGGGAGCTTCAGGACTTTCACTGCACTGGGAAAGGTTTAGTGTGGGAGCAGAGATGAGGGAAGAGCAGAGTTTTGCTTGGCAGTGTCTCTGCAATGAGAGGATTTGTGCTGCCCCATTGACAGGACCACAGAATCATAAGCCATGGATGGGTTGGGTTGGGAGAAACCTTAAAGCACCTCGATTTCCAACACTCCTGCCCTGGGCAGGGATGCCACATCAGGTTGCTCCAAGCCCTGTCCAAACTGGCCTTGAAAAGTGGAAAAAGTGACAAAAATTCCAGTACAGTGGTTTTACACTGGACTTAATTTAACCCCAGACTACAGGTACAAAATTTACACAAGCTGCAGGCTGAGCTCTGCTGTTTTAACACATGTTTCTACATAGATGTATATGGGAAAAGAATTTAGGTTGAATCAATATTTTGATTCACCTTTACTGGATTTACTGGTTCATTTACAAGGAAAAAACTCCCCAGGAAAATCACATGAGTTCATCTGTTCCATTTTAATTTTCCCATGGAATCAGTGGGTCAGGTCATACCAGTGAAAAGATTTACAACCCCTTTTTTGTGGCCTTTAATTAAGACTGTAGTAACTGTCATTAGCTGATTAGTTTGCTGGTTTGTGGTCTTGTCAGTTTACTTAGTATTTAAATTCCATAGGGAAGTGTTCAGGATTGGACACAATCAGTGCTAGAGTTCACATCATGCACGTTTCCACTTTGAAATAGCCTTTCCATGAGTTCTCTGTAAATACTGAGCAGTTTGTCGTGTGCTGACTTATCAGAGCTGATTATGCTGGGGCTTTCTGCTGCTCTGGGGCAGCTGCTCAAAGCTCTCTCTAGTCAATAGTTTGTCAGCCCAGGATCTGAAAGGAAAATCTGACTTCTGACTTGAGAGCCTGGATGAAAACATTCACTTATATTGATTTTCCAGCTAGTGAAGAAATGGTTTCATCTAAGAGTTCCTTACATTTCAGCATCTCGACCGAGGTAACACCCCCTGCCACTTGCACGGATTTAGAGGCTGTTTAGTTCACAGAATTGCATTTTGCTGTTCACTGAAACCCTTCAAATTCTCCAATTCTGCTCACCTGGTCAGCCCAGGCTCTGCAGGGGCTCTTTGGGGACCCCCAGGCCAGCAGCCCTCCCCTGGTGAGCACCTGTACAGATGTTGGTAGAAGTTTTGTAAAACACAAATTGAATAAAGAAATATTTATTAAAAACCTTTTGTTTCCTGGTATTTATTTATTAATGAGGTGAAGAGCTGTGCAAGCACCTGAGTACCTGACTGAAACTGCAGCCTGTGAGTCTGATATATTGAATTTAGGGGAGGAGCAGGTGGAACAGCTGGGTAGGACAGAGATAAGGCAGAGATGACTCCTGCAGAGAGGGAAGGAGCCTCTTCTGGTTAACTTCTGTGTGATGACAGCAAAAACCATGAAAGTGTAATTAAAAACCCAGTATTTCTCAATGGAACTCGAAACAGGTGCCCAAAACCAAGTGAGCTGAGTGCTGCCATCAGATGCCCCGACTGTAACCCTGCCAGGACCCTCGGGGGCTCAGGGGCTGCGTGGTTCCGTGCCCTGTGGCCCGGGCAGGTGTGGGATGGAGGTGCAGGGGATGTGTTTGTGTCAGAGCTGGCAGAACCCAATGGAAAATGGTTCCTCTTATCAATTGTGTAATCTTTGGTCAAGAAATCGCGAGGTGCTTTGGCCTGAGTGCTGTTTTAAAGCCCTGGCTATAAACACCCTGATCTCCTCCCAAACTCCCTTCATCATTCACAGCAGGCTCTTGATGTCAGGCATTTTGCATAATCCGTTTTCCAGACTTAGAGCCCAGCTCGAATTGGATTTGACTGATCGGATTTCTTTCTGCTCTAAACTGGGAGACAGGATGGCTTGGAAAAGGCAAGTGACTTTTCCGGGCTACCATCTGCTCCGTGTTGGGAGCCCCCGAAATTGGGCAGCACCGAAGGGGGAATAATCAGGCTGGGAAGCTGGAGATGAGGCTGTTGTTACAGGGAGGAGGGAACAGGAGCCAAGGAGGCATCACATCCTAAAATACCCCGGGAGATGCATCCCTGGAGAGGGCTCTGAGCAGCAGGAATAGCAGGCTGAGGAGGAGGAGGATCCCTGCAGCCAGCTCTGTGCTCGGCCCTGCTCTGGGTGCAGGTTTGGGCAGGGGGTAGGGTTTGTGTCCACGTCATTCCCGAAGCTCGGGGGATCCTCCCGGGTTTGGGGTCCCGGGGATGCTTTGGGGGATCCGCGCGGGTTTGGGGTCCCGGGGATGCTTTGGGGGATCCGCTCGGGTTTGGGGTCCCGGGGATGCTTTGGGGGATCCGCTCGGGTTTGGGGTCCCGGTCCCGGCGCATTCCTGATGCTCCCGGCGGGGCCAGCAGAGGGCGCTGCGGGACGGACACGGCGGGAGCGCGGGGGGAACGGGGGGGTCCCAAAAACCGGGAATGGGACTGGGATGGGGACAGGGATGGGGACTGGGATGGGACTGGGATGGGTACAGGGATGGGACTGGGATGGGGACAGGGATGGGGACAGGGATGGGGACAGGGATAGGGACAGGATGGGGACAGGGATGGGGACAGGAATGGGACTGGGATGGGACAGGGATGGGGACTGGGATGGGACAGGGATGGGGACAGAGGGGTCCCAGAAACTGGGAAAACTGCAATCCTGAAAGCAAGATTTTCCTAAGAATATGAACTATCCTATTTGTATCCTGTGAATTCTGGTTCCTTTATTTACTGTTTCAAGCAATGTGTGAATGGGGTACCTGTAATTTATTGGGAGCCACAATCTCAGCAGAAAGGAAGCATAGTTAGTTTACATTAATTACATGCATTATTCCCTCGGGAAGAAATTCAGCCACTGGCAGGCTGAAAACCTCTCAGACTCAGAAACACCAGGCCCACACAGCAGTTTGCAAACCGAATATGAAAGACACTTTTATTTCAGCTCAGGTGTGAGCAGAGCAGTACACTTCACCCACCTCCCACTGAAAGCTTTACAGGGCACAGAGCTTCTGGGGCTTGGTGCAGTAATTTGTCCTGAGCCTGTCACGGACACAGTCACTGTAGTCAGTGTTGCACTTGCCACACGTGCAGCTCACAGCCACGGGGTAGGAGTAGTAGGGGATGGTGTGGTGAGGGCAGCCCGGGATCAGCGCCGTCCTGTACAGCATCTCCTTGTAGGTGCACACGTTCTGGGACAGAGCACTCTTCAGGAGCAGCTTCTTGCCATTGCTGTCCTACAAAGAGAAGAGAAATGTGTTGTTTCACCGAAGCACAGGTGTGTCAGAAACGTCCTGTGAGGTGCAGAGACCAAAACTCCCACCTGAGCCCAGCTCTGGTACTACTGAGTTCAGAGCTGTAATTGTGGCTGCAGCTCCCTCCCCACACAGACACATTGCCCTTGTTTTCATGGTTTAACTAACCCACATGGCTCAGAGTGTTCCCTGGGCACTGTGATCTCCTCTGGCCCAGGCTGGGACTCAAAATGCTGAGTTGAGCAGTGAATTGTGTGGAGTGCTGTGGCTGCAGCACAGCTGTCCCCACAGCCAGCTGAGATCTCAGCAGTGAGAGCAGAATTACCCAATGTATTTACATTAATTGAGTGACCCAGTGTAATCTGCCCCTCTCCTGCTCCTTGCTGCCCTCACAAACTGCCCACAGAGGCTCTGCAGTGGCAGCAGCACTCAGGTCTCTGCTGTGCCTTTGGTGTTATCAACTCCATAATTCCAGAATCTTGGCGTTTTTTACCCACACCTTTCCTAAAAGCTAACTTGAAAACACGGTGACAGTGCAGTTTTTCTGCCTGTGATAAACTCTACTGAAATTAAATCATCTGCACAGTGTTTTCTGGGAGAACAGAGCCTTGGTTTGCAGTGGTGGCTGTTCCAGGAACTCCTGTACCCCGTACCCGAGTCATGCAGAATCCAGCACAGATGGTGGTGTTGATGGCCAGGCAATAGGCACACTCCCGCTTCTCCACGTGGATTGTGTACTCAGAAGGAGCACAGAGTGATGCTGCTTGTCCGAAAATCAGGCCAAGGAGGAGAGACATCACAAAGAAGGGACTCATGCTGGATGGGGAAGAAGAGAGAAACAGAGCAAACCACGGGTGGAAGGGGATGTGTCCTCAATGATTCCACAGGAACAGCCAGGACAGCCACACACCTGGAGCAACCTTAACGTTTCTGGCTGCAGCCTGACAATTCCTTTCCAATCTCAGTCCTTATTGAAATAACACATTAAACAGAGAACAAGGGCAAAGAGGCCATTAACAACATAGAACAATTCACTTTTCCCCCACTGAAGCGTCTTAACGTGGAACTGCTCACTAGTGAGTGATAAAAGCTTGACACAGAACAGATAAGAGGAGCTGAAAGGTTTGAAAGTGTGACATGTAAGAGAACATAAGCTCTAGAATTAAGCAGAGATAGTAAAAATAATCTCACTGCTTTAAAAGAGTTTTCTAAAGAAAGCATCTTATAAAATGTTAAAGAGACAAAAAGAAAAGGCTGTGCATATCAGGCATAACACTGGATTTTTCAATTTCCAGTGGCTTAGAGGCATGATGAGATGGGAACACGGCCAAAAATTAAATAATAGATTCAAGCAAATTACAATAAAGAACACGGACAAAGAGTCCAACTCAATGAATCCTGCTTTGTCTGTCTGCTGTGCTGGCCTCATTTCTCAGACCTGTGGGGGGACCCTGAGAACAAAGCCTTGATTAGCTCCAAGACAATTTCAGGAACCACTCTAAATGATAAACTTTAAATGACAGTGTCTACCAGCATCTGGACATCACCCTCTAGCCTCTCCCAGCTGCCAGTTTCCCACAGCAAAGCCATCCATTCCACAGGCTGCTTTACCCTGTAGCTGCAACAACTCCAGTCTGGAGAGACCAACCTCTTGTCAGCAGAATTCTCCCCTATTACAGGAACCTGATTCTGCCTTCAGCTGGGAGAGGCAGTGACCCAGCACAAGCTCTCTGTGTGCTTTATACTCTCCAGGCTAATTCCAGGCTGATCTTACTGTTTATATAATTGCATCTGAATTGCTGCTTTCTTATCACAAAGTCATCTATTGAAAATTCATACTGAACCACAAAGCAAATGTGATAGGAACAAACGTGTCCATAATATCCTAACCTGGAAACTGGAGCTGGAAATCTAATTATATTAACAGTCATTCTCTCCTCAGGCTTTTAAACTAAGCAGTGCTTTTAAAAAGTTATTATTGGTTAATTTAATTGCTCCATAGGACAGCAAGACCATGGCAGGAGGTCTGGCATGGATATGGGGTCCTGCAGAACCGCAGTGATGAGTTTTACACCCGTGTTCTGCTAAGGTTTGAGGAGGCCTGGCTCACTCTGGAGATGCTGGCACAGGGACCTGTGGCTGTCCCAGCCCTGGAAGTGCTCCTGGAAGTGGGATGGGATGAGCTTTAAGCTCCAACCCAAGGATTCTGGGGTTCTCTAAGTCTGTGCAGTGCCCACGAAGCATCAAATCTGAAATCACTCCCCCTGCTCTGCAGGCACAGCCTGACTTACCTGCTCAAACAAAACACTCAGAAATTGGCTGGCCTGGAACCTACACAGCAACCATTGAAGCAACAAGCAATTCCCTCAACACTGACTGATAAAAACTTACAAAACCACTCCTCACAGCACAGTAAGAAACAAATTATTGCATCAATAGCAATGAACAAATGTCCCCAGATGGGGAAAGCACTCACATTTGGGGGAGCAAGAGGGAGAAGAGGTCAATAAAGCCACTTTTCTCTGTCAGCCCCTCTCTGAGCTCCCTGCCTGCAGCTCTGGGAACATGTGCTCCTCCAGGCAATCACCTAACTCCCATTTGGAATCTGATCTGATCCATGTCTTATGCAAGTCAACCACGTTCCTGACTTATGTAGCCATAAGAAACATGGAAAACATGAGTTTGAGGTGGTCAATGTGGTCACTTTGAGCTGATCCTGTTGGTCCCAATTGGTGTTCAGCTAATTCCTGAATAATAGTGTCTCCCTTTCTTGTGGTTTCAGACTGCTGCACACAGGTCTGTGTCCTGGGCTAATTTTTCAAGCATTTTTCTGGATAACATAATAGAGGCTTTGTTCTATTAAGACAAGCCAAATGCTTTCTCTGTTTTCATGGAGTCTTTAATTCTGGGTTAATTTCTACCATATAGTTTCTCAGGAATTAAATATAGTTTAATTATATTTAAACCTCTTTCTGGCTTAGGGACATGAGGAGAGTATTAATTGTACTCTTTGTAACATCTGTCCATCTCACTTAGCAACAGGGGTATAACACTCACTTTGCTACTACTCCAGTATATTATTTAGTTCTGTATTTTTCTGATATATTTGGAATACAAACACTCGAGTTCTCTTAGTATACACTACACAACCCACACACAGCTAATGTAAATGTGTATATATATACACACACACTACATACAAGTGTATGGGCTTGGTTGTTTGAAACTTTAACCACAGAAAAGAATGTTTGTTCTTAGGAAATACAGCAAGCATTTCAAAGGACACAAAGAACAAGAACAGAATTCATAACACTAAAAACCTGCAGAGGACAAAAACTGCTCCAAGTGAGAATTTAAACCCAGCATTTTTAAAGCAAAAATCTCACACGTGGCCCTTGCATGCAGAGCTGATTCTTTCCTCTAAATGTTCACAGCTTTGGGCACTGGGTTTGTGCACCCTGGGACCAGCACAGCCAGGTCTGAAGTGTGTGACACCCCTGTGAGAACAGAGAACAGGGCAGGGTGTGGGGACAGGGACTCTGCTGCCTCAGAGTGCCAGTCTCTCTGAGCTGAAAAAACTGAGTGTGAGGGTGAGATTAGGGTAAAAAAATAAATAAGTTTAAGAATTTTCTTTAACGAGACTTAGGGAAGTGTCTGCAAACGTCACTAGCAAATTGTAACAAGGCTTGAAAGTCATAATGAAGATTAAAAAGAGAGTGCAACAATAAAAACTATAGCAATAAAAATAGAGGAAAACCAACAACAATAACCGTTAGAGGTGAGAAAATGGAGAAAACTTGTACAGGAAGCTGAAGAGTAGGAAATAAGGTTTTGTCAGGCCAGAGGCAAATAATAAAGTCAGGGAATATCACAAGATGAAGACAAGCTGTTGATGCAGAGTAGGTGCAAAGGCTTCAGCAAGAACTTGTGCTTTTGAAAACAGGGACTGAACAACCACAAACAGATTTGCATCAAAAATTATTAAATAAATCATATAAGGAACAAATATTTTTAACTCAACGTGATTAGCTAGCTAATGCTCATTTCAGCAAGTCTGGAATACTGAGGAAATTTCAAAACATTAAAAGAAAGTGTTAATGCTATGGCAATATTTAGGGAGAGAGTGTTGACCCAGGTAATTCTCCACCAGCCAGGTAAAATAACAGAAAATTGATACAGGATTTGAGCAATAAAGAATTAACAGATGAAAATGTAATTGCTGATGTTACATAAAATAGGTCATGCCACACAAACCCAATTTCATTGTCTGCAGTGATTACAAATTTGCTTGATAAGGCAGTTGCACAGATGCAAAGTCTTTGGTTCCATCTGTGCAGAGCCCTCCTGTCAGGAAGGTTTCGAGCTGTCAGGCAGAGCCCAGATGGGAATACTGAATACTGACAATTATCAGCCTCTGGAGCACTCAGTTTAACCTCAGTGCTGCCTTTTTTTTTTTCACTGCAATGTTTTTACCCAGCCTCTGAACACATGCAGTGCACTGGAGAAATACCTGACCAGGTATTGCAGATGTAAATTCATTTATCTGGAAGGGCAATCAATTACTCTGAGTGGAGCTTGGCACCAATGTGACCAATGCTGCTTATCAGCTGACATGGTCACAGAACCTCTTGGCTGCTGCCTTTCCCTTGCTGGCACCTTTATCCTGCCCATCCACAGGGTGGTATCCATGCATCCTCAGTAATTCACACCAACTATCAAGCTGGTAAAAACCCTCCTGGATTGTCCTCCTGGCTATGAGCACTCTGATGGGAGTGAGATCCCAGGAGCTGCAGGGAGCAGCAAGACAAAAGGCTGAGGCAGGACAACGACTTCCAGTGTCACAATTTGTGAGTGCCTAAGGCTCCTTCCATACAGTTTCCTAAAATCCATCATCCACACTCTGATGCTTATGGATCCCTCTCTTTGGTTGCCCTCCTGCTGACCTGCAGAGACTCAGTGATAGAAATTTTTAATGTGCTTTTATAGCCCCGCTTTGCAGCCCTGTTCTGGAACAGCCAGTTACACTGTTAATTATTTATCTTTAACCTTTCTGTTAACCAAACCAATCCATTCCCTGATATCAGTGATTTTACTCTTTCATTAAGTGAACTCTGGTGTGCTGATCTTCTGCAGGAAGTGCTTCAAGTGATATCTGTAAATAGAATTTAGTAATTATAAAAACCCTGGGTTCATTCCCCAGGAGTCTCTGTAATGGGCCACAGAAACTCAGTGCATACCAGAAGCTCAAATGTAGCTAATTTAATAGGATTCTCTGCCACTGACCAATGCTTAAAATAAAAGGAATAACAATGAGAAGTTATCAGACATTATTCCTACTCACTCTGCCCCTGGTAATGGTACAACACAAAGAAAACTTTGTGATCTTATGAGCAGGTTACTTACAGAGCAGGGTCACTTATTTCCATGAAATATGCAACTGGAGATAGTAAAGTAAAAACATGTCCACACTTGCACACAACCAATAATAGGAAGCTCTGCTGATGGAAAACAAGCAAAATCAATCAGATTCTGAAAGCTGAGTATTCTGGCAGAGGAATTATTTCCAACTCCATCCAGTTGCAGCCCCCCACTGATAAAAGGAAATAAGATCCTGATATGCTGCCATAGAAACAAGTCTTTTTGCCATGTTTTGCATTTAAACAGCCTGTGGCTGCTGAATTTTCAAAGCTAATCTGCCTATTGCCAGTCTCTGTAACAGCTCAAAACACAGCTCTCATCTCTGAAATTTATAGATTCACAGTCTGCTCTTCTCTTTCTTTCCTAGGATTAGCTGCAGCATTTCCTATCAACCACAGATTAAAACAGCAAATCTCTTTGTTGCATATCATATGCCAGCAATCTCCATTTATGGTCTGAAAATACTTCATAATCCTATTTGCTGTTTGGCTCAGACGATAGAGCCCTTTGGATTTGGTTTCATTTCTTTGGAAAGTGCTAGATATTTCTGTTAGTCTGAGATACACAATCACTGCGCTGAGGGCAAAGCTAAATTAAAAAACAACAAACAACAAACCATCACTAAAAACAACCCAGAGCCTTTGGCAATATTGTCAGGGATGAAAGGAACCAACCCAGCATCATGACAGTGCTGAAGGTGAAACTGTCCCGGGTGTGACCTAGGACCTGCCTCCCGACAGGGAAGCCACTCTCAGATTCGAACTAAAAGTGAAAATGGCTGTAAGGAGGGAAAAGGGAAGGCTGCTTTTCCTCAGGAGCTCTTCCTATCCAAGATGCTCCTGGTAGAAGCAAGGCACTCTGCATTCAACTTGTCACTCACACAATTGGGAAGCAAAATGATTTCTTTAGAGTCCAGTAGTTGATATTTATTTTTTTTCTTTACTCCCGTGGGTAGTTCTAAACACCACATCTGACTATGTTGTAGTATGAAAATGCCATTTTACAAGGTTTTCAAGTCACAAAAAATAGGATAAATAGTGTACTCATCTCCTGTCAGAATATCACATTTGAATCTAAACATACTCCATAAGGAACCTCAACATGAAACAATAATTTGCTTAATTCACATAACTCAGTGTGGTGACAGAACGTTTTCACTGCACCTTTGGTCTGGTGTTAGCAGGACTTCAAAGCCAGTGCAAGCATCCAAGTGGGGCACTGCTGAATCACCCACATCAAACTTGGATTTATCTTTGCTGATGTGCAGTTACAACACAGAGCAGATGATGAAGAAGACGATTTCCTTCAGTCTTGATAGAGAATAACAGCAGAAGTCTTTGAAATTAGAGTCAAAGGTGTTGCCTCCAGCAGCGATCTTGGCAGTCTGCAGGAAAACGAGTTCAGCCAATTTCACACACGCGGAACCACGGGATGGGCTGGGTTGGGAGGGACCTCGAAGCTCATCCACGGGCAGGGACACCTTCCCCTGTCCCAGCTGGCTCCAGGTCCGGTCCCAGCTGGCCCCGGACCCTTCCCGGGGCGGGCCGGGATGCGTGTGCCGGGCTCGGCCGTGTCCCCGTGTCCCTGCCGGTGTCCCCGGGCCGTGCCAGCGCA
>WEIU01005624.1:198383-211502 GCA_013389925.1 Aegithalos caudatus | reverse complement strand
AAAAAAAAGCATGCTTTGGTAATTACTACAAAAAATAATGTTATTTAGACAGTTTGCTTGCTTGTATCTGTGGAGAACTTCCTAGAGCCAAATAGATGTTCTCTTTTAAATTTGATGAAGTTCATGCTTCTTTATCTTGAATTTTAACGTTTAGAAATTGGCCTTTAAAGATGGTCATGTACAAAACCTTTCAAGTTAAGCTGCTTGTTACATACTCACCAAAACAGCACGATGGAAAAAGAATGTTTTGCATGCCATGTTTACTATTGTTGATTTTCTCACTAAATTAAGGAGATATTGTTCTTAAAATTGTGTTAATGTTTGAAACAACTATTCTGCAAATAGAGTAACTTTAGTTAATGTTAATTTACAGGAAGTATTTTACCTGACTTACACCCCAGAGGATGTTGAAGGAAATGTACAGCTGGAAACAGGAGATAAAATAAACTTTATAATTGATACAAATAAACAGTAAGTTGGTATTGCTTTTCTGACTTCATATTTTGTTTTAGTAGTCAGGCAGAATTTATACCTATTCCAAGAACTATTATATGAAATACAGCCTTAATTTTTGTTTCAGTTTGGAGTTAACAGTTTGTTTTTATTTCTCTCTAGTACTGGTGCTGTAAGTGCTCGTAACATTATGCTATTAAAAAAGAAACAAGCCCGCTGTCAAGGAGTAGTCTGTGCCATGAAAGTAAGTGATTTTTAAGTTGCATTTGAAAATTAAATGCTATTTCGAAGAGTGCTGTTCAAAGTAATATTTAAGTTGTTAACAGCTTGGGCTGTGGGTGTAAATTGTGTGAGCTGGTTGAAACAGCTCATCTTTGATATTGTTGTTCTTCTTAACAAAGAAAGTTGCATTTATTTCTGTTTGTACATTTCTTGTGGCAGTCAGCTGTGTACACCTGTAGGTGCTGTGTGGGGATTCAGAGTCTGCTTTGTGTTTAACAGAACCTGTCAAATGATTTATTGGTATGTCCCAATAACAGACAATTAAACACTTTTTTTTTTCTGTTCACAGGAAGCCTTTGGATTTATTGAGAGAGGTGATGTCGTGAAGGAGATATTCTTTCATTATAGTGAATTTAAAGGTGACCTAGAAACCTTACAGCCTGGTGATGATGTGGAGTTTACAATCAAAGACAGAAATGTAAGACGAAATCCAGTAAAACGGCAGCCAAGCTCCTGGGGAATAACTGCCCAGCTCTGCTTTCCCCAGCTGTACAAAGGGGGGAGGAGGTTCAGTGAGGTTCCTTGGGGAGTGTCTGTCACTTTCTCTCTTTTCTTTGGGTGCTTGACTGATTTTGTGCTCTTAGGGTAAAGAAGTTGCAACGGATGTTAGACTGCTGCCTCAAGGAACTGTCATTTTTGAAGATATCAGCATTGAACATTTTGAAGGAACTGTAACCAAAGTAATTCCAAAAGTACCCAGCAAAAACCAGGTGAGTTTGAGTAGTTAAGTAAGTTTGTGTAATGCTAGTTTGATTGAATTGAATTCCAGTCAAACAGTTGTTCCCATTTCCCAGTACATGTTTGTTGCATAAGCATCATGTCAGGATAAAGATTTACTCTTTTTCTTCATTTCAAATCCAAAGAGGAAGAGTTAGGGTAGTGGTACATGATGGAGTGTGTGTTTTCTTTAATGTTTCAAATACTTGGTATAAGTTTTTGTGGGGTTAGGACATATCCTTAAAACAAAAGACATGGGAAAAAGGGGAAAATACTTGCTGGGATAAGCCAGATCTATGGATTCTTGTGAGCATTAACAGTTAATGAGGCTTTTGGGCTATAATGTTTGACTTGGAGGAGTGTTCATGAGCACTTCCTCTAAGGTTTTAGGTGAGTCTCTGTTAGTGTGGTAAGGTTTGGGGTGTTTTGGAGAGCTAATAAGAAAGAGCCTGCCTTTTAGAAGTGTTGTGAGTATAGTTAGAAACTTCATTCTTGAAATAAAGAGAAGTCCTTCAGCAGGACATGGCTGTGGCTTAAAAAACCTTCAAGCCAACCACCAGCTCCAAAAGCCACCTTGTACTGGGCAAATTCCAGATGAGGAGTGGTGGGAATGGAGCAGATCCTGAGCCTGGCAGGATTTGGCAGCAGCCCCTGTGCTGTTGGCTGTGCTGGGCCCTGCACGTGATGAGGAGTGGTGGGAATGGAGCAGATCCTGAGCCTGGCAGGATTTGGCTGTGCTGGGCCCTGCAGGTGATGAGGAGGGGTGGGAATGGAGCAGATCCTGAGCCTGGCAGGATTTGGCTGTGCTGGGCCCTGCGGGTGATGAGGAGGGGTGGGAATGGAGCAGATCCTGAGCCTGGCAGGATGTGGCAGCAGCCCCTGTGCTGTTGGCTGTGCTGGGCCCTGCAGGTGAGCTCAGCTCGCCCTGTTCTGTGTCCCCAGAGCGATCCGTTACCCGGCCGCATCAAAGTGGACTTTGTGATCCCCAAGGAGCTTCCCTTTGGAGACAAGGACACCAAGTCCAAGGTGACCTTGCTGGAGAGCGACCACGTGCGCTTCAACATTTCCACGGACAGGCGCGACAAACTGGAGCGCGCCACCAACATCGAGGTTCTCCCCAACACCTTCCAGTTCACCAATGAAACCAGGGAAATGGCAAGTACCCAGCTCAGAGCTTGGCTGGTTCTGGAGGGGAGTGAAAGGGAAGCAGGAGTTGGGGGCTGTCTGCAGTGGATACAGAAATCACTCGTGTCTGTCATTGCCTGCTCTGAAATCCAGCTCTCGCACCTGCAGTGCTGGCAAAAGGGAAAATTCAGAATTAATGCTCTGCATCTTTGCCTTAAAAAGAATAAAATCCTAACATTTAAATGAAATTATATTAGGAAATTACACCTTAACAGCCCTCTGGGATGGGACTGCTGGCTGGTTGTAGGCTTGAACTGGCAGTTTAAAATTCACATACTTTGTGTCTAAAGAGGTAATTACTCATCTTCCTTAGGAAAACTGGACTACCCTGGTTCAGGTAGTGAGAAGTGTAAATAATTGGAGGAGGGACTGAGCAGCTTTTGTATTTCAAGTTCTTTGGCCCATCTCTATCTGAGGGTCAAGCAGAAGGATGGAAAAGAGCGGAGTTCTCTCAGTACAAGAAACTCTTTGTGGATTACAGGGACTAAGGTGGATGTGCTAATGAGTATTACAGAATATCTTTCATTCCTGAAACTTGGAATGTTGATTCTGTTCCAGCTAGATTGTAGCTTTGCTTTGCAATTTGGAGTTCAGTTACAGTGTTGTCACATCAGTGAGCTGTGAATTAATTGTCCCTTTGCTTTAAAAAAAACTGAGTTTTGATTTCATCCTTTAAGATTTTGGGGTTCTATCCTATAGACTTGTATTTCTGCTCTGGCTACATATACCTGCCTGCCTGAGTTGAGCTGTCATGGGGGTGATAAGTGCTGGCAGCTTCTAGGAAGGTTGATTGGATTGCTGGGGTTTGTGAAAGCTGTTTAAAAGAATGTTCCTAAAGGTGGAAGGTACCTTGGCACTGCCATTCAGATCCTCTAAGCTTGTCCTGAGACTTGCTAAAGTGTATTAACAGGGTTGAAGGCACTATGTTAATGAATTCCACTTCAATTCTGGCAGGATCTGGTACTAGGGTTTGGGGTTTTGTCAGAATATTCTGTTTGTCACCCAGCATTCCATTCCTGGTGGTTATCAGGAAGGCCACTAAACTCCTGTGTCACATGGGAGTGTGTTCCCAAAACACACCCACGGCTAGGGGAGCCTTGTTTAACAGCTTCTCTATAATTCCTTCATTTGTGGCTGGAAATCTGATTGTTTTCTCTTAAACTTTCTTTATTTCCTGTTTTTATAGATGGTTGTACATTTAGTGTGTGTTTGTATGTTTTATATGCTGCTATAGATGATGCAGTGTTTGTAGAGCTGTGGCAGGTTCTTTAACTTCAGTCCTCAGTAGTGGCTTATATTAATTAATATTAATATTCTCCACTCTTTATCACGAGTTAACTTCAGGAATGAGGTGGGAAGAACTTGTCTGCATTTCAGGTTGACCAGGGCCACGAGCACTGGGGCTTGCAAGGAAGGACATTGCTTAAACCAAGTGTTTTCCCAGGATTCAGGCCCTCCTGCCAGCTCGTGACATGTGGAACAGCTGCAGACAGATGTCACATACCAGGATTGAGCTGTAATTGTTGGTTTGGCTTGCAGGGTGTGATTGCTGCAATGAGGGATGGCTTTGGCTTCATTAAGTGTGTGGACAGGGATGCTCGGATGTTCTTCCACTTCAGTGAGATCATGGATGGAAATCAGCTCCATATTTCTGATGAAGTAGAGTTCACCGTCGTTCCTGTAAGTGGGATTAAAACTCCTATAAAACCTCAGCATTTTAAGGAATGCTGCACAGTCTGTCTGTAACCTGATGGATTTCTTTCCCAGGATATGCTGTCTGCCCAAAGGAACCATGCCATAAGGATTAAGAAGCTTCCCAAGGGCACAGTTTCCTTCCACACCCAGTCAGAGCATCGCTTTGTGGGCACTATAGACAAAGAAGCCACTCCAGCCAAAGCCACTAGCCCAAATAAAGGCAAAGAGAAGGTAATGCTGCTCTTCTGCATTCCTGCCATTGCAGACTGAGGCTGCTTCCTTAAAATCCAGCTGGTGAGAGCAGTCAGTGAAAACCAGCTGCTCTGAACAAGATAATGAAAGTATTGTTAATAGGCATTAATGATCATGTTGTTGAGGATAATTTCCAGGAACTTCGTAGGGAATTTTTCTATGTCCCACTACATAAGATTCTAGATTTAAGATGAAGTTTCATGGGGGGAAATCTCTTAATGTTTTGTTCTGCTGTTTTAAACAATGCCAGAATACTTAAAAGTTCCAATGAATGCTTGCTGGAACTGGTGGCAATACTTGCATTACCTTTTAAAATACTGCCTGGTATCATTTAAAGCTCCTCACCCAGAGTTTGGTTGTGGTTTTGAGCAGTTACTGTAAAACCACTGAGACTCCAATGAGCTGTGCTTGAACTGTGTAGGAGACTCTTCCTAAAGAGACACTGCTGAATTCTGACCTCTTGTTTGCAGGAAGCTGAGGATGGAATAATTGTGTATGATGACTGTGGAGTAAAACTGACCATTCCTTACCAGGCCAAGGATGTGGAAGGATCTACTAATCCCCAAATAGGAGATAAGGTAAGAGAATTTAGTGTACAATTGGGAAATGCTGTTCTGGGCATTGTGGGATGTGAGCTTCTCTTTGCCTTTACTTGGAACAAATGGAGGACAAGGCATCTGTGTTATATCACCTGGAATGTTCTGTTTAATGAGTCAGTCTTCTGTAAGTAAAAAATATCCTCCAACCTGGTGATATATAGATGGAAAGTGTCTTACTGTGTAAATGATGCTTTTTAAACAAAGAAATTTTTCACTAAGTGGACACTGCTTGTCAAGAGGAAATTAATTAGCATAGAAACTAAGATGGATATTGAAGAGGGAGGATGTGATCCCATGGAGTGCAAGGCTCTCATGTTTAAGGGGCGAAAAGCTGAGTGCTGGAGGCTGGCTTGCCTTGCAGGTGTCCCAGGTGTGGTGCTGCTCCCTGGAATGTGGAAATGTCCATGGCTGCTGTGCTTATGGGAGGCAGTGACTAGGAAACGACTTTCCTGGAGAGCCCAGGTGCTGCTGCAGAGCTGCACAGCTTCAAAATGAGTTTGGAGGTTTCTTGGTGGTGGTTTTCTTAGCATTTTTTGTGTGTCACTGATGCCACCTCTCCCCCAGGTTGAGTTCTGTGTGTGTGAAGTGAAGAGAACCGGGCTGCAGACCGCAGTCTCTGTCAGGATGCTGGGACGCAACTACAGCTCCAAGAGGCTCTTGGGATACGTGGCAGCCCTGAAAGATAACTTTGGGTTTATTGAAACAGCCAACCATGATAAGGAGATCTTCTTCCACTACAGGTGAGTGACAGTTTTATTGTTTGATTGTGTGTCTGTCTGGGGGGGAGTGGGAGGATGTGGAGTTTTGTTGGGTTGAGTGTTAAATCCATTTGCACTTTACACACACACACACAATATATATGTATTTATATATATGCTTAGCTATCTACACTTTTATTGATCATCTCTGCTGGACTGGTTCAGGCTTTTCTGTTAGTCAGCTGTGCTGGTGTTCTGTGCCTCTAATTCCCAGGCCAAGAAATCCAGTTGTGTTATGTATTTGAAATGCTCACTTTCCTCAAAGGAGATTCCTTGTGAAGTGATGAGGGATTAAAACAATTTCCAATAACTGATGTGGATGTTGGGTGAGCATCACTATTGTCATGTAAATAAAAGAGAACTGTTTATCATTCTGTTCCTGTAGTGAATATTGTGGTGATATCGATAGCCTGGAACTTGGAGACACTGTGGAATACAGCTTGTCAAAAGGCAAAGGAAACAAAGTTAGTGCAGAGAAAGTAAACAAAACACATGCAGGTAAGGCTGTACCTGGTGTTCTCTGCCTGCATGGCTCTTGGCATGTGCTGAGGGGTTTGTTAATTATCCATCTACAATTGGAGCTGAGAGCAAGAAGATGCTCAGTGTGGGGTGGTGATTAGTCCCCTGAAAACTGCTGCCTGTGTTTGCAGAGAACAGAGCAGCACAGGCCAGCAGCTCTGACCTTCAGTGTCCTCAGCCCTCCTCACTTGGGGTTACAAGGAGAGGCTGAGTGGCAGGACTGGCAGGATCAGTGCCTGCACTCACTGTGCTGTGCCTCACATGGGAAACATGGCAGGAGCAGGGCAGATGGAGGAGGGCATTAAGGACCTGGGCGTGGGGGAATGCATACTTCAAGATTACTGGATGATTAATGGGAGTAGGGAATGCAATGAAAGAGAAAGGAAGGAAACACTTTGATTTGCTTTTCAAGCTTCATGACCTTAAGTTTCTTCTGCTTCCATGTATGAAATGTCAGTGTGATTTTGATTTGGTGTCACGCAGTGCAAAATGTTGAGTCCTGGTCAATCTGAATCACTTTTTAAATCAGTTTTAAAATAAACTGTGATTAAAACATCCTATTCTTCTATTCTCTGTGTCTTTTCAGTGAATGGTATCACTGAAGAAGCTGATCCTACTGTTTACTCTGGTAAAGTAATTCGTCCCTTGAGGAGTGTAGATCCCACACAGACAGAGTACCAGGGCATGATTGAAGTCATGGAGGATGGTAAGATTGGTTCCTTCTAATTAAGTGTTCTTTTCACAAGTGCACAAGTTGAATGCACTGTAAATAGAGCTGTTGAAGTTTTTGTTCACACTACAGACTGTATCCACACTGCTAAGCTGACTGTCAAAGCAGCATTTGTAATATTGGAAATCTGAAACCAAGTGGCAAAGGCCTCTCAGCTCTGTCTTGTCCTTTACCCCTCAGGTGAGATGAAAGGAGAGGTGTATCCCTTTGGAATTGTTGGCATGGCAAACAAAGGTGACTGTCTGCAGAAGGGGGAGACAGTAAAGTTCCAGCTGTGTGTGCTGGGCCAGAACGGGCAGACGATGGCTGTGAACATCACCCCGTTCCGCAGGGCCACCGTGGAGTGCGTCAAGGACCAGGTGAGGCCTGGCACAGAGCAGCTGGCAGCCACTTCAGCACGGGGCTTCAGGGAGCTGTGCCCCAAAGGATTGCTCTGGACTCCAGCTCTAGGGAGCAGCTGCGCTAACCCAGGTTATGCCAGGCTCTGGTGTGACTTGAGTAAAGGTGAGCTCAGCCTGGTTTGGTGCTGAGCCATCAGAACTGCTGGGCAGCAGATAATTCTGAAGATTTGGGGTTGAGATGTCCTAGAAATTGTCCTAACTGGCTTCTGCAGCAAGGGTATTTAAAAAATGTTCAGAAAAACAAACAAAACATGCACATACTTTGCTTCTGGAACAAGTTCCTTCACAGCATGAAGCAGTCAGTGATTACAGCTCACCTGAAATGCAAAGGCTGATCTTTACCCCTGTTGCATCTTGAATGATTAAAAAGTTAAATGCTGCAAATGCTTTCTGTTTTCACAGATTACTGTGCAGCACTAATTTATGTGTCATTTTTGTCATTTATGGAGAGGCTAGATGAGTATTCCTGGCTTACACTAGAGTAGAATGGAAAATAGAAGTAAATGGCTTCTTATCCCAGTGACAGGCCAAAAAATGGAGTGGTTGCTTATGTTTAACTTCAGGGTGGAGGCTCAGAGCTCAGGGCACTGCTCTTCTCTGTTTAATGGAGCTGCCAGGACTTGGGGGCAGTTTTCAGAACTTGTTCTATAAACTTTAGGATTTAAATGTGACTTCACAATGCCAGGAAGTGTGCCTGGATTTCCACAAGTATTGTTTCCAGACAGAACGTTCTGATCACTGCAGAAATTACATTTCCATTTCTATTAGGCAGCGCAGTATGGAACTTTTATTTAAAAGCAGTTAAACTGCAGTGACAAGTAAGTTACTGCATCCCTCTGGATGCAGAGCAAATCAATGACCTTGTGACATGTTCCTTTTCAGTTCGGTTTCATTAACTACGAAGTTGGTGACAGCAAAAAGCTCTTCTTCCATGTCAAAGAAGTCCAGGATGGTGTGGAGCTCCAGGCTGGGGATGAAGTGGAGTTCTCTGTAATCCTGAACCAGCGCACAGGAAAATGCAGTGCCTGTAACGTGTGGCGTGTCTGGTGAGCCCTGGGGACGGAGGGGGTGAGCCTGGCACGGTGCCTGGCACTGCCCTGCAGGCTGGGCCTGCCCAGGCTGGGTGTTCCTGGAGCAGGAGCTCTGGGTGCCAGCTGCCTGCAGGGAGAGCCTCACCTGAGAGCTCCCAGCTCTGCCAGGGGATCCAGCTCTTCCTAATTACAGATAGCTTCTCTTTTCAACCTGTTCTTAAACTCCTCCTGTAGCAGGAATTTGGATACAGCCTTGCAAGTTGAAGTTAATGATAAGGAAACTGATGGCTTTGCTGTGTGGGTGCTGGCCAGAGGCCAGCACGCTCTGCAGTGCTGCCACCTCTTTCTTGAAGAGCAGCTTTAATTTTTAAATAGAAAAGTCATATTTTAGAGACCCTCCTTTTTGGCATGGCATTTCTTATAAGAGATGGGTTTGGGGTTTTTTTTTAACTATATACACACCTGAAGAAAACTGCATAATTTGTATTTTGTTTAAACTTGAGGTAGCACTTCAGCAGTAACAGAAAGCTAATGTTTTTGTCTCAAGATTCTGTGTTCCCATTGTCTTCAAAGACGTTAATGCTCTGCCATGATATGCTGGCAACTTGCAAGCCTTCATTATTGCAGTTAAATTACAGAGTCACAGAATGAGTTGAGTTGGGAGGGAACTTAAAAAACCATCTCGTCCCACCCCTGCCGTGGGCAGGGACACCTGCAGCTATCCCAGGGTGCTCCCAAGCCCCATCCAGCCTGGCCCTGGACACTTCCAGGGATCCAGGGGCAGCCACAGCTTCTCTGGGCAGTAGAAACGTAGGAAACACTGGTTAGGTGTGCATGAGAGTAAATAAATGAGAGTAAAGACCTCTGCTTCCTAAAGAGCATCCCCTGGAGAGCCCCGAGCTCCTGCTGGTGCAGAGTCCGGCGTGGGCAGCAGGGTTTGGGGCAGGGCCGGGCCATCAGGCGGGTGTGCGGTTACAGCCTCGGTTCTGTGGCTGCTGTGGGTGGCTGTGCTGAGGCCTGGGGTGCCCGGTCGGTGACCCTGCCCCGTGTGTGCCCCCCGCAGCGAAGGCGCCAAGGCCGTGGCTGCCCCGCGCCCCGACAGGCTCGTGAACCGCCTCAAGAGCATCAACCTGGACGATGCCAACGCGCCGCGGCTNAGCACTGCTGGGCTGGGGGGCACTGAACAGCACTGCTGGGCTGGGGGGCACTGAACAGCACTGCTGGGCTGGGGGGCACTGAACAGCACTGCTGGGCTGGGGGGCACTGAACAGCACTGCTGGGCTGGGGGGCACTGAACAGCACTGCTGGGCTGGGGGGCACTGAACAGCACTGCTGGGCTGGGGGGCACTGAACAGCACTGCTGGGCTGGGGGGCACTGAACAGCACTGCTGGGCTGGGGGGCACTGAACAGCACTGCTGGGCTGGGGGGCACTGAACAGCACTGCTGGGCTGGGGGGCACTGAACAGCACTGCTGGGCTGGGGGGCACTGAACAGCACTGCTGGGCTGGGGGGCACTGAACAGCACTGCTGGGCTGGGGGGCACTGAACAGCACTGCTGGGCTGGGGGGCACTGAACAGCACTGCTGGGCTGGGGGGCACTGAACAGCACTGCTGGGCTGGGGGGCACTGAACAGCTCTGCCGGGCTGGGGGGCACTGAACAGCTCTGCCAGGCTGGGGAGCACAACGCTGCACTGCTGCCTCTGTTGGTTGTCAGCACCTGTGCCTGTTGTGCAGGGAGCTCTGCTGTGTGAGGGTGGGATGTGTTCATGCACAGTGCTGTGCCCTGTGTCAAGCTGTGTGCTGTGCTTTCAGAGGAGCACACAGGAGAGAAGCAACCCACTGCTGCCTGTGTTGGAGCCTTTCTGTCATGGTTTATCTTGGCTGCCTTAGTTTGCTCTTCATTTAAAAAAAGCTCAGAGGTAGCAAGTGAAGTCCATTTACCTAGACATGGCTTTCACATAACGTTCTGCCACTTCTTGATGAGCAGGAGAAAAGTGTTTGGAATCTGTGGTGTTCTGGACTACAAAGAGCACCCCACAGAACCTGTTTTGTTGCTGTCTCTGTTTCTGAAGACAAACGTGACTAATTAGAAAGATGCTGCTTGGGTAGGATAGACCAGGCTCTCAAAGCCCAGTGGCAGTGCCAGGTTCACAGTTGGACTTGATGATTTTAAAGCCCTTTTCCAGTCAAAACGATTTCATGGCCCTGGAGCTGACAGTTTGTTCTGTTTCCCTTGCAGGGATTTGGTGCAGAGAGAAAGATCCGCCAGGCTGGTGTTATAGACTGATCCCAACCCCACGGCGCCGTCGGGCCGCGCGGTGGGGCTGGCGAAGGGTACTGAATATCTCCCTGTTCACCCCTTCCTCCAAATTCTCAGAAGCTATTCCACCAGTTTTAACACCTTCTCATGTTATGTTTAAAATTAAATTTACGAAACCATTTTAAATTTCTGCACAGTTGCATTCTGGAGAACTTTAAGGTGGCGCCTTATAGTATCACATTTTAGAAGCTTGTTTTGAATGGTGCATTTAACGCAACTGGTAACTGCAATCTCCATTGCCTCTGTGAGTAAACATAGACAGCTCTGCTCGGGCAGACCTTGTGGAATTCTGCACTACAGTTATTATGCTTTATCCTTGTTTTTGGCCAAGGTTTATTATGCCTTAGTGCTCAGTTGCATTATGTTCCTTCCCAAGCGGAAGGAAAGACTCACCTAAGCTCACTCTGCTCAAATTCTGAGGACCACGTGAGGGTGGAAAAAGTTCAGTTTCTATCAGATCTCCACAAACATTCAGATACCTGGAGTTGATGGCCAAATGTTACAGTGTTTTCCTAGTTCATTTAACTTGACTCCTTTAGCCAGTCCTTAGAGCTCAGTGCAAGTCTCTCCCAGGGTCGGTGGATTTTGTAGTGTTCTGGAACAGACAGTGCAGAATTTCATAAGGCTGAGGTGTGCCATCAGTGTGGTAATTTAAATATATTTAAAACAATGCACAAATCTGCTGCTGCTTAGAACACTGCAGCTTCTAAACCCAGTTTCTTTTACTGATTTAAATTTAAAAAGAAAGAAGTTGTGCCTGAAGTGGATACATTTTTTTTGTTCTTTTTGCAGCCGGCACCCAGTGTACTGTAAGAGAATAAATACTTAGGCTTTCCATAGCTGTATTGAGACTTTCATCAAGGTGAATAGTTGATGTCTGTGTGCTTTTTTTTTTTTTGTTTTGTTTTTTTTTTTTTTTGTTTTGGTTTTTTTATTTTGTTTTGGGTTTGGTTTTTTTTCCCCTCCCCTGCCCCCTTCCCTCCATTTCCCTAGTCACACTTTATCAAGCAAGAAAACTGAATGATTGGTCTAAGTATTACTTTAACCAAAAAGATCAGGAGTTACTTTTTGGAATAGAGGGCAGTACTGTGGTTTGGGTTTGTTTTTTTTTTTTCCTTTATTTTTCATTTGTTTTGTTTTTTTTCTTTTGGTTAATTTTTTCCCCCGTTTTTTTTTTTTTTTTTTCATGATACCTCTATTCTCAATTTAGGGTTTTCTTCTCTGGGAGATGCATTATCTTTGTAAAACAAAACATTGCTTTCTCCAATTTTTTTTTCTGTTAATGGCAAAGAATGGAAATAGAATAAAGTTTTACTGATTTTGAAAAAAGCCTCCCTGTGCTCAGCCTCTTCTTTTTTCAGCGGGGGCTGTGTTGGACGTGTGCTGTCCCCATCACAATCCTGGTGCCTCCACTTCTCACACCACCCCGAGGCATTTCTGTGTTTTATTCCAGTTTGCACAAAGCTTGGAGCTTCCCCAAGGGCCCTAGCAACACTACACTATATTTATACATTAAAACAAACAGCAGCATTCATTGGTTACAAATTCCATCACTGCTAATTAGCATCCAGCCCCTATGGATGATTTCTGTGTCTCCCTTCCCGTGCTCATCGGTTCCCATTAGAGGCAGGGTCTGTTTGCAGCAGGGCTCAGAGCTCGCTGCTGGAATTCTCTCCCCAGTTCTGCTCCCTCCTCTGAGCCAGGCAGCCCCTTCCTCTTGGGACTGTGGTCACATCCTTAAAACAAAACATGAGCCAAGTGCTCGGTGCTCACTCACCCTGCAGTCACTTAGGCGGAGCTGCCCACCTCCAGCTGCTCATTAACAGCTTTTACAAAAGCAAAGTCCGACATAAACCCCTTATTAAATCCCCAGAGGCTCGGTGTCGTTCCTCATTTAAAAACCGCGGGCTGTGGCTTCAGTGTCCCTTTCCCCCTTTAAAGCCCCGCGGTTCGGCTTTGGTGTCGTTCCCCCTCTAAATCCCCCGTGAAAGCTCCGGGATGCGGGGCCGGCGCCGTTCCCCGTTTAAAGCCCCGCGGTTCAGCCTCGGTGCCGCTGCCGGTTCGGAGCCGCGGTGCCGCCCGTTCCCCGCAATGTCCGTCCCGTGTCCCGCTGTGTCCCTCCCGTGTCCCCCCGTGTCCCTCCCGCGTCTCTCCCGTGTCCCCCCGTGTCCCCCC
>WEIU01005624.1:183966-197834 GCA_013389925.1 Aegithalos caudatus | reverse complement strand
AAGGATGAGAGGGCTTAGAATCTCGTTTACAATGGGATAGTTTTAATATTTAATATTTAAAATATTAATAATATTTAATATTATTTAATTAATAATAATATTTTAAATGCTACAGTAATATTTAAAATACTATAGTTTTAGATACTGGTAGTTTTTCATCAGAGGCGGATGAGAATCACAAAATCCAGCCTGGTTTGGGTTGGAAGGGACCTTAAATCTCATCCCATTCCATGGGCAGGGACACCTCCCACTGTCCCCGGCTGCAGCCTGGCCTTGCACCTTGCAGGGATGCGGGGACAGCCACATCTGCAGAACATCTGGAAAAGCCCCTGCCGCGCTTTTATCCCGATTCTTTTCCTTTTTCCTGGCGCGGGGCGGGGCTGACTCCCGTGCGTTGCAGGACTCGTACCGCAAGCAGGTGGTGATCGATGGGGAGACGTGCCTGCTGGACATCCTGGACACGGCGGGCCAGGAGGAGTACAGCGCCATGAGGGACCAGTACATGAGGACAGGGGAGGGCTTCCTCTGCGTCTTTGCCATCAACAACAGCAAATCCTTCGCTGACATCAACCTCTACAGGTAGGGCATCAACCTCTGCAGGTATGGAATCAACCTCTGTACAGGTACAGCATCAACCTGTGCAGGTACAGCATCAACCTGTGCAGGTACAGCATCAACCTGCGCAGGTACAGCATCAACCTGTGCAGGTAAAACATCAACCTGTACAGGTACAGCATCAACCTGTGCAGGTACAACATCAACCTGTGCAGGTACAGCATCAACCTCTGTACAGGCACAGCATCAACCTCTGTACAGGCACAGCATCAACCTGTTCAGGTACAGCATCAACCTGTGCAGGTACAGCATCAACCTCTGTACAGGCACAGCATCAACCTGTACAGGTACAGCATCAACCTGTGCAGGTACAGCATCAACCTGCGCAGGTACAGCATCAACCTCTGTACAGGTAAAACATCAACCTCTGTACAGGCACAGCATCAACCTGTGCAGGTAAAACATCAACCTGTGCAGGTACAGCATCAACCTGCGCAGGTACAGCATCAACCTGTGCAGGTAAAACATCAACCTGTACAGGTACAGCATCAACCTGTGCAGGTACAACATCAACCTGTGCAGGTACAGCATCAACCTCTGTACAGGCACAGCATCAACCTCTGTACAGGTACAGCATCAACCTGTGCAGGTACAGTATCAACCTGTGCAGGTACAGCTGGGGCTGCCCCAGGCCAGGGGACACAGGCCAGGGCACAATGGAGCACTGAAGTGCTTCGTTGAAGGCTCAGTGATGGACAAATATTAAATCTCCCGCTGCTTTCAGGAAGTTTTGTCACTGTGCTTTTGCCTTATTTACAGGGGAAGCATTTTTTCAATCCTTTTACAGTTTTTAGCTTTTATTTCCCCGCTCACTCTTAGCTTGAAGGAGTTCTGGGCTGGGCCAGTTTACCAGGTGCCATTTACAGCTACAGAATGTGAGAATTCCAGAGTGGAATATCCATGGACAGAAGATGAAGTGGACAAAGTGCTCGGCCATCCTGAGGCCCTGCTCACCTTTAGTGTGTTCTTGTGGCACAGGGTTGTTGGAATACTGAACTAAACCCGTGTTTATATCTAGAAAACTGTTCCTGATTTAATTTTTTTGTTTTAATTTGCCTTCCTGAAGAGAGCAGATCAAGAGAGTGAAGGACTCAGATGACGTGCCCATGGTGCTGGTGGGGAACAAGTGTGACCTGCCCACGAGAACAGTGGACACCAAACAGGCCCAGGAACTGGCCAAGAGCTACGGAATCCCCTTCATAGAGACCTCTGCAAAAACGAGACAGGTGAGGGCCTGGCTGCTTCCTGGGAAATGCACCGATGACATTTTCCCTTCTGCTTTGGCCTTGTTTACAGAAGAAGCACTTTTTTAATCCCTTTATAGTTTTTAGCTTTTATTTCCCTGCTCACTCTTAGCTTGAAGGAGTTCTGGGCTGGGCCAGTGCAGGAATCACTTCAGACTGGTCCTGGCTTCCTTTCAAGTGGGTCATGTTGATAAATAACAGAGAATAAAAATATTTCAACTCCCCTGGAGTTACTAAATAAAACTTAAAAACTAACTAGGGAAAAAATATACTCAAAATAATAAAAATAAAACCAAGAAATATAAAAATAAAGAAACCTACAGTGGTTTTGTGGAGAATTACATAACAAGGAAAAATAACACATGCCCAAGAAAAAGGTTTAAAAAATTCCTTGACTATCAAAACATTCAATAAATACAACCACCAAAAAGCCCTGTTAATAAACCTCCAAAACCATAAAAAACTTCCCAATAAGAAACAAATGCCTGCAAAATAATTCCTAAAATACAATTCTTGTCTTAAATAAAAACCACATTTTAATTATAATAAATAAATACCTTATTGTAAAGTCTCACAAAACACACAGGGAAAAAAATAAAAAAGAAACCCAGCTACTTTCTACTGCTTCAAATGATGTTAAAAATGTGATTGCAGCCAATTCCAGCACCGTTGAGTGTTGGCAGGAGCAGCAGCAGAGGCTCAGCTGCTCTCCCTGGGGAGTGTCAGAGGCTGAGCTCGCTCACCCCACACCTGCTGGGCTCTCTTGGCTCGTTAATGAAAGCCAATTAGCAGATTATGATTGCAGACAGAATTCCCCAGGCTGGACTAATGGGCTTCTCCAAAGCCCCCAGCCAGCCCTGCTCTGCCTGAGAGGGGAACAGAGCAGGGAAGGTGCAATTAACCTTGAGCAGCAGCCAGAAAATCCTAAAGAGATGAATTCTAGGGGTTCTAAAATCAGGCAAGGAGTGGCTTGTGTCCTGCCTGGAGCCTCCCTGAGGTTTCCACGTTGGTTTTTGGGGTTGTTACCCCAGGAGGAGTCAGGGGTGTAAGGAGAGGGTTTGGGACATCCCCGGGGGTTCCTCCTCTCCGGAGCCACGGGATGAGCTGGGTGCTGCTCCTCCTGCACAGTTGTGCCTTTCAAATCCACTGAGGGTCCTGGGGTGGGCAGAGCAGTGATTGCAGAAGCTGCAGGGGAGAAAACACCTGGCCTTGTGTTTGCATCCAGGGTGTGGAAGATGCTTTTTACACCCTGGTGAGGGAGATCCGGCAGTACCGGATGAAGAAGCTCAACAGCAGCGAGGATGGGAACCAGGGCTGCATGGGACTGTCCTGCCTTGTCATGTGAAAAGGTCAGCTGGGATTCCACTTCTTTCTCCACTGCCTCCTTGCCTTCCAGCAGCTGATAAGTTGTGGGTTAGAAATGCTGGCTGCTGTAGGTGGGGTTTTCCCTTTTGGTTCCCAGAGATTTGGATCCTGCAATCTTTTACTGCTCAAAAGAGAAAAAATTCCCCTCTAAGTTGGTGACAGAGCTTAAGAAAAGGGATTTTCGTTCATGTCACCCTTTCTGGCTGATGGGTGGATGGAACAAGATGATCTCTAAGGCTGCTTCCAACCCAAAACATTCCATGATTTCCACCAGTTTCAGTGGTGTGACTTTCTGTGTCATTCCTTTCTGCCTCCTTCCTTTGGGAAGCCATTTGGACTGCTTGGAGAAGGTGTAATTTCTGAAGAAACACCTTGAAAGAGGGGTGTGCACAGCTGTGCTGCTGAGGGATTGGCTCCTGCACTGCTTCCCTGGAGCTGTGCTCCTCTGGAATGTGCTCATTCTGGGATTAACCAAATAAAATGGTGCAAACAACGAAACCTGAGTTCCCAACTGAGGGCAACTCCTTTCAACAATCCCCTGAAAGATGTTGCTGATGACTGTGAGAACAGACAGACCAGCTCAGGGCTTGCACTGCTGCACTGCACACCCACCCCACGGCAGGACAGAGCTAATTAGTGCTAATTGGAGGTGCCTTTCTGTTCCAGATGCCAAGAAAACGTGGTTCAGGTGCAGCTGCTGGACGAGCCTGGGTCTCCTGTGCTGCCTCTGCTGCTGATCCCTGCAGTGCTGTGGTGCCAGTGACAGACCCTGGGCACCAGAGTTAATTAGCACAAGGTCCTTCTCCGTGCTCCATCTGAAGGGAACATCCATGGCATCTACCTCCCTGCTCAGCCCACGGAGCAGCAGCACCTCTGGGTGTGCTGGGATTCTTTCTTCACTGTGTTACCTGGGTTTGTTCAAGAAGAAAACCAGTCACAGGAGTGAACTGTAGAGACTAAATGCTGTGAACAAGATGACACTTTACCTCTAGAGTAAAAGCTAGAAGTGCTGTGTGTCCCCTGTCCCTTGGATTCCGTGCAGAGCTGTCAGAGGAGTGGCACAATGTCACACAGGGGTGGTGCCACCAGGAGTGCCCCTGTCCCCTCTCAGCTGGGTGTCTGCTCTCTGTGCACCCCTACAGCAAAGGTGCAACATCTCCAGTGCCAGGAGTGCCACCTACCTGATCCTCCATTGCTGTAATAAAAAGGAAAACCTTTCCTAACTAAGTGCCTGTTTGCTGAGAAGATTGGAAGCTGTCCCTTGGGTTGAGGAGAACCCCAAGGACTGGAATTTCTTGGGAGCTCGTTGTCTCAAGCAGGCAAGTGTGGTGTGGGTGATGTGTGCCTGGCAGGATCCTCCAGCAGGAATTTGGAGGCTGGAAGGTCCAGCAGGCACTTGAGAGACTCTTGGACAAGGGAGGGGACACACTGCATCTGTGTTTTACTTTCTTTGTGGGTGGAACAGTTTGTGTTCTGTATTGTTTTGCTGCAGCATTCAGATCTCTTCCAAGTTGGACCAAACCTGTCAGCTGTTCATTTTTAACACGAACTGCCAACATTTCTGGGCAGCTTCTCACTAATTAATCTGGTAACTGGAGGTTGCTTTGGACAGCTGCTGCTCAGCTCTCTCTGTAACTTGCAAATTGTTTTATTCTGAATTATTTTCTTACCACAGACTGTAAAGAGTCTCTTCAAAATGTCTGTAAAATGTGGTTGGAGTTTCCTGGGCAGTGTGGGAGGTTGGGGTTGGCTCTGGCAGGGCTGCAGGAGGTGGCTGCTCCCTCCCTGGCAGTGTCCCTGTGGCAGGGGTGGGATGGGATGAGTTTTAGGGTCCTTTAGGGTCCTTTTAGGGACCTTTAGGGTCCTTTCCAACCCAAACCATTCTGGGGCTCTGTGCTGAAGGGCAGAGCTGCCACAGACACTGAGGCAGCCTCTGATTGCAGCATCCTTGGGAATGAGGAAGGGAATGAGTTCAGTGCTGGCTTCCCAGAGGTGTGGGACAGACTGGTGGGAATTCTGGGCTCTGACACCTCCAGCTGAGGGAATTGTGAGCTGGGTGAGTTCTGCCCAGAACAAAACACCCTCCCCTCCTTCCCTGGGTGCACAGGAGGGGTCCCTGCTGCAAAACCTCCTTGGAATGCTGTGTCCTGCCCTGCTCCTCGTGCTGCTGCTTCTGCCCCTGTGCTTGGCAGGAGCTGAATTCCAGCCCTGGGGAGGGAGGAGGGAGCCCTCAGCCAACAGAGGGAGCATTCTGGCAGTGCCAGCCCAGCAGGGCAGGGCTGCAGGACGCTCAGCTTCAGCTTCTTGGTGTCAGTCACACATCTTAATTTGGGGTGCTCAGTTTCACATGGGCATTAGAAAGCAGTAAACGGAGAGAGAAGAATTTTTTCCTTTTGATAATTGCTTCCTTCACTACTTACAGTCTTAATTCTCTTCAGGGAATGAAGAGGATCAATCTGCATCACATTTTCCTTATCTGTGATAATCCTTATAAATACCTTTTTCAATTTATTTTAACTCTGACTGACGTGACTGATGAGAATTAAACCCACAGAAAAATTAACATAAAATATTCTTTTCCAGCAATGTGCACGCCACGGTGGGCAGAACTGTGGGGCTGCAGTGCAGTTTGATGCTGGCCAGAGCAGCTGGGGCTGCCCTGGAAGTGCTCCAGGCCAGGATGGAGCAGCCTGGGACAGTGGAAGGTGTCCCTGCCCATGGGATGAGCTCCAGGGCCCTTCCAGCCCAAAGCATGAGTGATCTCTGCAGGTTAAACCTGACACAGCACAGCCAGGGAAGCTTTGCCAGGAGCAGTTTTGTGTGTGAGCCTCCCCTGTGGCAGGGGGTGAGGCTCTCAGGAGGTGGCACAAGGATGAGAAAAACACCCCTGGGAAATGAGAAGCAGCTTTTGGGATGTGGTCACACAGAGCCAGCAGGAAGGGGCACTGTGGGCTTTGTGAGGACACTGAGCAGGGATATTTGTCAGCCAGCTCCAGGGATGGGGTTTGGTTTCTTGGCAAGTGCAGGAATTCTCTCCTGGCCAGCAGGGTTGCTCAGAGCCTGTGGCCATGGGAAACCTCTGGCATTTGATGTTTGAAGGCCGTGTGGTCAGCCTGGGGAATTATTTGGATGCAGGTTCATCACAGCAATGCTCCACACTGCTCTGCATGCTCTGCTTGGCATTAAAATGCACCAGCTGGAGCTCCAAAAGCTGGGAATTCTTAGAAAGGTGTGGGAACTGACTGGAAAATTCATCTGCTTCTCTTTGCTGTTCCCTTTCTCTTGGGCTCTACAAAACCTGAAAAGGGAAAAAGCCCTGGTGAGGGTGGGTCTGTGTTAGTGGAACCTTTAGAAGGATTTTTAGGATCTTTTTTTTTCAGTTTTTAGGATTCTGCAGAGCTAACCTGCACAGGTGATGCTCCCAACTCCATCAGTGTAGTTCCAAATCCAGCAAAAAAAAAACCCCAAAATCAGGGTGTGACCTGAATGGCTGTAATTTGCTCCCAGCTGTCATACAGAGAGCTCTGGGTTTGGTGGCAGCCAAGAACTGGAAGGACAAAACCCTGTGAACTTTTGGGAAAATGATTTAGAAGACAAGCACAGAAGGTTTTGCACAAGACAGGTCCCTGGAAAAGGTGGTTTAGTAGATTTGGTCCAAATATTGTTATTTAGAACAGCACAGCTCTGCACTTGTGCCAAGCTGATTTCACTGCCCTGACTGGGCATGAGCAGCTTTTGAGGTAAAATACTAAAAAAAAGGGTGAAGCTCTTGTTCAGAACTTCCAAGTGCCAATGTGTAAGAGATGTTTTACTGCTGGGGCTGAGCACAGCTCTGCAAGGAGCCACTGGAGCTCTGGGGCTGCTCCTCTCCGTGCCCCACTCCTGGGTTCCAACTGCTCAGATCCTGTCCCTGTCCTCGCCAGGACTTGGGATTTTTACCAGGATGTTGAAGCTGCATCACTTTTAGTACAGCTCAGACTTAGAACTGGATTTCCAGCAGCCTCAGGCCCGTGGGGGAAGGAGAGCAGTGGAATTCTGACCTGTCTGTGCTCCTCAAAAACCCCAAACCTTGAGTGTGTAACCCTCAGGATGCTCGGGAAATGTTGGGATCTGGACTTTTAACCCAAGGGCTAATTTGTTGTTACTTTGTTTAATTATTTGCTTTCAATAATGCATCTCTTTTGGTTTGAATTGAAGTAAATTATTTTGCTTCTTAAATAACTTTTTTTAAAGAATAAACTTGGAATTCTTTGGTTGTTTTCTTTGGGTTCTGGGCTGAGTGGGTTACAGGGGGTTTATCCCAGTGCCTGTGGGGGATCTGTGGGGTGGGATTTACTCCATTCTGTCATGGGGCAGGGTCAGCTCTGTCCAGAGCCCAGTTTTAATTAAGATTTCAGCAATCTGCACCTTGCTGCTGCTGCCTGTTTGCAGTGGGGTCCCTCCTCCCTCCCTGGGCTGGAGCTGGGTGGAACGAGGGCAGCTCAGGGTAAAAGTGGGGGGGGTTTGGGGGCACCCCAAAGCCTCTGGGTGTGAACCTCTCACTTTCCAGCTGGAAAAGAGTGGGAAGACAGGCTGTTTGTGTCAGTCCTTGACTTTGCACAGGCCCTGGATCTAACTTTAGCACAGGCTTTACTCAGATTTCCACCCTGAGCCCACTCAAGCTGACCCTGTGATTAAAAAAGCTGAGGGATCAAGAGACGATCAAGATTCTTCTCTTGAGGATGACCTCTGTATCCTAAAGGTTATTTTTGGTTTCAAATGTGAATCCCAGGGTCCCAAGGAGGTTAAGGGCAGATATATTTGTGGGAGAGCAAACAAGCAGGAGACAGGTTTTATGGACCTTGAATGAAACAGTTGAACAATAATTTGATGTGGAGATTCAAACTTGGGGATGGGTGAAGGCAAAAAAAATTCAGAACCTGGAGATTTTATCAGCATGAGAGGGAGACCAAAGCTGTTCCAGCATCCCAGCTTTGCCCTGGTGCTGCACCTCTGCAGGTTGGAGGGAGGGAAATTTATATTCTTGGGGAATAATAGGGAAGTGAGGGTAAAAATCCCTAAATTCTGGAGAATTTCTCAATTGTCACCCAGCTGGTTTTAAAGTTGTGCCCATCAAATAGTGGGGACATCTCTTCCAGAGAGGTTCTGGATGCTGTGGAAATCCTCCCAGCTGGAGAAGCTGCTCCAGGTCTCAGCTCACCTCACTTCCCTGGCTGTGCCACAAGACTCCTGTGCTCCTAAGGACAAAATCCATGGCTTGTTATTTCCATGTGTTTTTCTGTGTTTTCTGTGTTTTATTTTATTTGTGTAGGTGACTCTCTCACCTATTCCAGCCTTCTTCTTGGGCAAGGCTGATGATCAGATCAACATTATCACCCAAACCTGAACAAGGCAGTTCCTGAAAAGCTCAGGAACAAACTGTGACTCCTTGCACTTTCCTTTTAATCCTTTGTTGGATTCAGCTGGGAAGAAGTGAGGACATCTGGGCAACCCTGCTGGTAAAATCCAGGCTTTCAAACACATCCCTCCCTCAGGAAAAATCTCTGAACAGCCCAGGTGAGAGCACGTGGTTTGTACCTATCCACAGCCCCTGTTCTGACTGGGAATTTCCTTTAAACCTCTGGTTCAGCACAGAAGGCATCAGGTTCAGTCTCTCTGAAAAGACTGAATTCCACAGACCACATTAGAAAGGTGCAGCTGCTTTGGCCAGGCACCAGGTGACACTCCACAAAATGTAAAATGCAACCTTGATTTAAAGCAAAAAGATTAATTAAATTTGAGCCCTGCTTTCACCTGTCTCGGTGCAAGTGCTTGTGGCTGCACTTTAAATAGTGCCACAGTTGATCTCCACTCTCCTTTTAGAGTGGGAGAGTCTGATTACAGGCAAGGGAAAGCAGTAAAATTAGTGTTGGGCTGACGGGCAGTCACTTGGCCCCTGTGCCTGGGGACTCTGGGGTGTCACTGAGGCTCTGCAAACGCTGCTACAATGTCCAGGGTGAGAATTCCAGGTAGGTCTGAAAGCCAAGTGTGAGCCAAGGGCAGGGTCCAGGCCCTCAGCCTCGGAGCTTTGGATGTGTGGTGCTCCAGGGGAACTCACCGGGGCCTTGGGGCTTTTTAATTCCTGCTCGGAGACGTTTTTGGAGAGAGCAGTAAAGAAATGGTGTTATTGTTTAAATCTCGTTCTGCTTGTACTGAAGGAAGGTGTTGTCTCTCCTGTAATGACACCATGAAATCCCTGTGGAAGGGCTCAGAGCTCAGGGATCTCTGCTCAGCCTGGTGGAGCTCAGGTGTGGGGAGCTGCAGCCCCAGGGGATGGGAGCAGGACTGGGCAGCAGCAGCAGGGCCAGCCAGGCTCTGCAGGGCAGTGCAGGGGATGGTGCCAGGGGACTGCAGAGCCCTGAGTGATAACAGCACCAAACAGCCCTGATAGGAGCATGTTTGGAATTGCAGGGCTGTGGTGTGAGAGACACTGTCCCAGCACATGAAGCTGCTGTTAAAGCCTGGCCCTGCACCAGCAGTGGGAGGTTGTGAACTTCCCCCAGTGTAATTTCCATCCACTCAAGAGGTGAAAGGTCAAGCTAAACATTTCTGGGATGCTTTGTTGGCAAAGGAACCCGTGGAGCCAGGATTCTGGAGCGTGTGCTCCTCAGGCTGGGTTTGGGGAGTCAGCAGCTTGTGATGCCAGAGCTGCAGCCTGAACTGCTGGCTCAGATGGAAAGGGCAGGGGCTGCACCCTCAAAATGCTGCTGCCACCCTGGCTGAGCAGCACTGAGGACCTGAGGGGCTGCAGTGCCTGATCCTGGTGGGAATAAGGGGAGCTGTGAGCACAGGGGGCTGGAACTCGGCATCTCTGACATGACCACCCATCCTGAGGGCCTCAGAGGAGGGAGAGGCAAGGGTAAAAAACAGCAAAGCCCGGTGCTCTGAGGCTCTGGGATATCTGCTTGGACAGCAGCAGAGGGCTGTGCTGCCCTCCCTGTGTCCCTGCAGCTGCAGGGAGAGCCCTGCCAGGCCTGGGACCTGGTGGAGAGCAGGGAGAGGATCTGGGCTCTAGAGAATTCTGCCCCTTGGGCACTGCAGGGGAAGCAGGGGCTGTGCCAGGCAGGAGCTGCAGAGCTGGGGTGGGTGGGTGGCTGCACCTGCAGGGGGGTTTGGTTCCATGCTGAGGCATCACCAGGGCAGAACCTCCCTCTTTGTGCTCCTCAAAGTAACAACTTCTTCTCTGCCTTTTCCTTCTTCTCTGCCTTTTCCTTCCAGGACCTAAAATGGCTACAAGGAGGCTGGAGGGATTTCTCACAAGGGCAGGGGATGACAGATTTTAAGCCAGAGAGGGTGGGTTTAGGTGGGATATTGGGAAGGAATTGCTCCCTGTGAGGGTGGTGAGGCCCTGGCACAGGTGCCCAGAGCAGCTGTGGATGCTCCTGGATCCCTGGCAGTGCCCAAGGCCAGGTTGGATGGGGCTGGGAGCAGCCTGGGACAGTGGAAGGAATCCCTGCCCATCAGAGGAGCTTTAAGGTCCCTTCACACCCAAACCATTCTAGGATTCTGTGACTCTTTTATAAATGGAAGACTTGGCTAAACTTGTACTTTGCTGATCCCTTTTTAAAAACTGATGAGGTGATGAGGCAAAAAAGGCTCAGATTTTGGGGGGCTGATGACAACAGCTTTTATTTTGTCTCTGTTTTATCTCAAACAGCAGAACACAAACGTGAGTATTGCTGGGTTTCTCTATGCTCTGCTACTTCCTAGACATGATCACTGGAACCAAGCAGCAGTTACATGTCATGGAGGCCATGTAGATCATGTAGATCATGTAGATCATGTAGATCATGTAGATCATGTAGATCATGATCATGGTGACCCTTCAGCAGCTGGGGAAATGCTAATTCCTGGCACTGCCAGCTCTGCCCATTGGTGTTACATGGAATGGTCCCACCTTTTGGTCCTTTGACACAGCACCAAAATATGCAATTTGTGAAATATCATTCTGGCACTCTGAATGTGTTGAGAATCCTGTCTGTTCTGCTTTGGTGCTCACCTGTGACCATGTCCTGTGTGACACTCAATGGTGAGGGCCACCCTTGGGCACTGACCCTCACCTTGCTTCGTGTGGAGTTGCCAAAACCTGCTGTCAGTGCCCCTGTGCTGCCATGCCAACATCTGCTGCTGGGAAACCCTTGGGTTCTTGTTTTATGGTGTTTTGTTGGCAGTGGAAGGGCTTTTATCCTTCCTTGTCCTCCTCCATGGAGCCCCAGGCAGCAGTGTCCGTGGTGGCTCTGGCAGCTTTGCAGCTCCAGGCACTGGCTGGGAGTGCCCAGGGATGGTGGGAGCTGCTGGTGGGAGCTGAGTGCTCAGGCTCTGCCAGCTCTGCCCCCATCCATGCCTCTGTCCTCCCCCTGACTGCTGCAGCAAGTGAATTTCAGGCTCCCTGGAGCTGTCAGGGCTCTGCCAACTTTCCCCTCCTGCACCCAGTGCATGCTCCCATAACTGCCCTTCCCAAGGACCTGCTTCTCTCCGGGCCTTTTGGCAGCACCCTTGGCCTGTGTGCACTTTCCCTGCTCTGCTGGGGGTATCAAGGTGTGTCTCCAGGGTCCCTTCACACCCAATTCAAACCCAGCCTTGCTGCAAATTTGGGAGGTGGCTCAGAGCCTTCTCTATGGTGTGGGGGCCACGAGGGAGCTGCCTGCAAGGGGCACTGCCTGTTCCAGGCTGGAATCTCCTCCCTGTGGGACACTGAACCCCTCTTTGCAGAGATGGACGAGTCCCTGCGCTCCTTTGCCGAGAAGATCTTCGCCTCAGAGGTGAAGGATGAGGAGGTCAGGGGGGAAATCTCTCACTTTGATGTGGAGGAGGCCTGCCCCATCTCCCGGCAGGAAATGACTCTGCACATGATGCTCCAGGAGTCCAGTGCCCCGGTGGAGAAGAGGTGAGATCCCAGGAGCTGGGCAAGGACAGGAGCACAGCCTGAACCTCCTGGCCAGAGCAAATGGGGGGTGTAAATCAGGGCCCTTGGGCACAGCTCACACACCTGTGCAATAAATCCTTGATAATCCCAGGGCATCTGTCAGGTACTCCAGGATTTCCTCTCCAGCTGTTTCCACTGTTGGACAGACAGACACCCTTGGCCTGTTCCTGGGTGTCAGCACAGCAGTGGCCACAGAGCTGTTGGGGAGGGGGACTTGGGGACTCTGGAAAGGTGCAACTTCCAAAGCCTGTGGCCACTTTGTGTGCTGTGACCTGTGCTTCTGGCAGTGCCTGTTTGAAGTGCCCAGAGACCACCAGAGAGCTGCTGGTGCTGGGCTCTATG
This sequence comes from Aegithalos caudatus, assembly GCA_013389925.1. NCBI lineage: Eukaryota > Metazoa > Chordata > Aves > Passeriformes > Aegithalidae > Aegithalos > Aegithalos caudatus. Next base: position 185,303 of record WEIU01005624.1, on the reverse strand, counting down.
ACCAGTGAGCTGCTGGTTTGTGCTGAGCTCCATCAGCAGAGAGCTGCTGGTTTGTGCTGGGCTCCATCACCAGTGAGCTGCTGGTTTGTGCTGGGCTCTGAAATCACCAGTGAGCTGCTGGTTTGTGCTGGATCCCGCTGTGCCCAGCTGGGCCATGGCTGTGGGCAGTGCCCTGGCCTTGCAGCTCTGTGTGACCATGCAATGGGGCTGTGTGTGACCATGCAATGGGGCTGTGTGTGACCATGCAATGGGGCTGTGTGTGACCATGCAATGGGGCTGTGTGTGACCATGCAGTGGGGCTGTGTGTGACCATGCAATGGGGCTGTGTGTGACCATGCAGTGGGGCTGTGTGTGACCATGCAATGGGGCTGTGTGTGACCATGCAATGGGGCTGTGTGTGACCATGCAATGGGGCTGTGTGTGACCATGCAATGGGGCTGTGTGTGACCATGCAGTGGGGCTGTGTGTGACCATGCAATGGGGCTGTGTGTGACCATGCAGTGGGGCTGTGTGTGACCATGCAATGGGGCTGTGTGTGACCATGCAATGGGGCTGTGTGTGACCATGCAATGGGGCTGTGTGTGACCATGCAATGGGGCTGTGTGTGACCATGCAGTGGGGCTGTGTGTGACCATGCAATGGGGCTGTGTGTGACCATGCAGTGGGGCTGTGTGTGACCATGCAATGGGGCTGTGTGTGACCATGCAATGGGGCTGTGTGTGACCATGCAATGGGGCTGTGTGTGACCATGCAATGGGGCTGTGTGTGACCATGCAGTGGGGCTGTGTGTGACCATGCAATGGGGCTGTGTGTGACCATGCAGTGGGGCTGTGTGTGACCATGCAATGGGGCTGTGTGTGACCATGCAATGGGGCTGTGTGTGACCATGCAATGGGGCTGTGTGTGACCATGCAATGGGGCTGTGTGTGACCATGCAGTGGGGCTGTGTGTGACCATGCAATGGGGCTGTGTGTGACCATGCAGTGGGGCTGTGTGTGACCATGCAATGGGGCTGTTTGCCCGGGGCTCTCTGCAGGAGGAAGAAGCTGATCCGCATGAAGACGGTTGCCCTGACTCTGCCCGTGGCCCCGGGCTCTGCACCCAGCCTGGCTGCCCCCGAGGAGCCCAGCTTCAGCTGCCCCCAGTACCAGACTGTGCCCGACTTCCAGCGGGTGCAGATCACCGGGGATTACGCCTCTGGGGTAGGTGCTTCCATGGCTGCTCCCCTCCCTTACCGGCCACCCCTCCGGGCCCTGCCTGTCCCTCAGCAGTGCCCAGGGACACAGGGGTCTGTACCACTGGGGAGGTGTCTCCCAGCCCAGTCTGTGCCTCAGCAG